>CEMJ01391352.1:142-30704 GCA_900068955.1 Clitocybe nebularis | reverse complement strand
GCTGGAACAGGAATGCTTTCGCGATTACTACCTCAGCAACAAAATAAAACCCACCGCCAGCAGCAGCAACGACCACAGTTAGAACCACGTCGTGTAGCGGAATCTTCGAGCTCGTCATCTCGGCCTCAGCATCCCCGCCCAATCCAGGACCAACGCCAAAGTCGGCCTCCGAACCAGAATGATACCCGGGTTAGTCACCAGGATCAAGCTCGGAATCACCATCCCGCTTCAATAGCCCAGCCAACAGCTTCGACATCGGGATCAACAAAACCTTCAACGCCTTCAATGGGGGGCTTCAATTTCCCTCCAGGCATAGTAAGTCCTAGCTATACTCCTTACTATTGTAAAATTCATGTCCTTACAGAATCCAAACCTGCAGCAGGCGCGAGGACAAAGCCGGAGTTCAGGATCGGCAATAGGGCTGAAGAGGCCCTTGGATGCCATGTACGGATTCTGTCCTTAGTGTGCGCGCAAGACTCACCTGTTGATTTACTAAGGTCTGGATCCTCGACGACGGCAACGAGGCGGCGACCCGGAATGGGACTAGAAATGCATGGTGAGGCTGCGGGCCAGGTGAAGAGGGAAGTGTTTGGAGTATTAGATGTTGGAGATGGTGGGGATGTGAAGAGGATGCGTCGGTAGAATTTGTACATATCGTATCTTTATTCTTCGCTTTGGATGTAGCCTATGTTGTATTCTACTTGTTCGTACGCACAAGCTTTAACATGCATTTCAAATTGCACAATAACGTCACCCTTCATTCGACCGTTACGGTTAGTTGCTAGACACATTCCAGTGTGCTGGCAGGTACATGGTCTGGTTGCTGTTCCCAAAGAGCGTCACACCACGAACAATTAAGTAGTCTGAGTACCCCGGCTCATGCACATGAATCGAACGCTCAGCTTCTGCCGCGACAGAAAGGGGGATAATCCATAGGGCAACGAGGTTGCAATGGCACCTCTCGTAGTACTTGCTGTCTTCGCTTTAGTTTTCGAGTTTAAAGAGTCATATGAAATTTGGAAGAGTTACATGTTCATTTGAGCGTTCCATGATGTAAGTACACATAGATAAGTGTCAGACAGCCTGAGGGTTGTGCTCTGCAATCTTGTTTGCAAGCCATATAACGTTATCTGGTTTCCACACAAGTGTTGTCTCGAGCTCAAGGATATCATAGTGAGAAAGTACTTTCTTTGCCCCGCCTGCCACTAATGCATCTTTGACGGTTGTCGAACAATTCTGGTCTGCCGTCCTCCATCTAGACGTCGTTTTAAACCCATCCCACCATTGTTTGATCGCTGCTTCATCGAGCCCTATAATAGCAATTTGATAGTCTGGCGACATTCCCTCGTCCCTTTCGTCTTGAGCATAATTGCGGTTCTGGATAGGGGGCGATTCATAGACGTGACCAAGACCCGGCATGGCGTGCAACTTCACAGGAACAAGTGGGATGAGGTAAGGTTCAGCTGGCCACCAACTGATATAGGTGCCATCGGAAAGCTCCATAGAGGCATGTCCCCATGCTATATGAGTGCCTCTGAAGGACCAAACGAAAACCTTCGTCGTTGAGGAGCCAACGAAATTAGAAAACCCCACGAACTTGTTTGCTGCCGCCAACGGACCTATCTCTGTGCTAACTTTGACATACAAAGCCATATTGCTGGCGATAGTGACACCCGCAAGGGCTGCAAGTGCCGATACACCTGCTACTGCTCCCCCACTAAGGATTACGGGCGCAGCAATGATAGTTAATACTGTTGCTCCAAGAACTGCCCCAAGTGCCAATGCAGTATCAAACAAGTCTGAAGTCGAGCGAACGACGCGCACGCTGCTCGATGGCTTCCCATAGTAGATGGGACCGAGAGTTCTCATCATGGTTTCGGCAATATCGCGGGAGGGAACGGTGTTGAGAACGAAATGAAGTGGACGACCAGCCTGGCTCTGAATAACTGCCTTCCATGTCCCCGGCTGGGGATTCTTCACCACAATGCATCGTATAGAATTTTCCACTATCATGACAAGTAGATCTTTTGTGTCTGATGCGCGGTTATAGACCGTTCCATCAGGACCCGTAACAGTAAGCGAGGACCCAGCAGGAAAGGTGGGGTCAGCAAAACTTGTCATGAGGACACCGAATAAGAACTGTGATCCTTGAGCGATGGTGAAGTTTCGAGTGGACATAATCGGCTGACTGGGGTCCACCACCGAACTGGCGTCTACGTGTTGTCTCGGAATTGTCTTCATTACACAATACGAATAACCGTTATCGCCGTTCACGGCGAGGGTGTGAATAATCGGAACAAAGGAAACACCACCACTGCTGGAGGCATCATTGTGAGTCGAGGAATAATCTTTAAGATTGTCGTCCAATGCCCAATACCCCACCAGACCCTGGCCTGCGATTCGGTTGAACATGGTGGGTTGGATTTCGGCCTCTGAAAGCGCGCGGTTCCATAGAACAAAGTCATCAATTATACCTGAAAGGCCAGACGAGCTGCCCCCCGCGACAGCTCCAAGTATGACGGGTTGCGTAGACACGAGACTGATAACAGATCCAGAAGAGCGGGACGTAGTCAATGAACCATTATGGTAAAGCTTCATTTCACTAGACGCTCGGACAGCTGCTATGTGATGGAAATTCTGGTCAAATAAACCGAGGGGTCCTGATCGCACTTCGTGAAATGTGGTGCCTTGAGACATGCGCATCATAAAAGATCCGTCATCCTCAACTGACAACCTCCAGCCCCCCTCATTGGAGCTGGACACGGCGCGAGACGCGATTGTGCCTTGGCCGTTAGTCCGGAATATTGCCTCAATAGTGAAGTCTCCGCGACCGAAATCGTACTTTGTGTTGCTTCGAATAGTGATCTGAGCGGGCTGCGAGAACTGGGCCGCATGGTCTTGCAATGGGGGTTGTATGGGGATGCCCTCAATGGTACCAATAGAGAAGGTACCGGCGGCGTGGAGGACGACAGGAATTGGCTCCAGCCTCTGCAGCTTTAGACGGCCCTCATATGCACCCGATATAATCCTAACACTGTTGTCRGCRGCGCCTGTACGGAAAGGCCTATCTTCCTGATAAATATGGATGGTGCCGCGCCCCAATACCTAGAGGACCTGGGTTTCAGCGACATATGAAGCAAGAGAATCGAGCATTACCTGAATTTCTATTCCAGGCATCTTGCAACTAAGCATAATACGCTTGCCACTCTCGAGAGGGACATCGTTGATAGACACAGCGGCCACATAGTTGTTCAGAATGGTAGCTGAGATGGGGACAGGAAACACAAGCCCTGGACTCAGCGAGATGATCGATCCTGTGTTAGGTATGAGCTTCCAAGGTTTCGTGATTGAAGTACGCCGATAAACTTGCTGGTCGTTCCCCACACCAAGAAGAGTACCATCGTCCAGTGCTGTGATGTCGGTGACTTCACTACTCTTGAAGGCAGCCACCCATCCCTGGGTAACGTTGGCACGAGTGTAAAGCTGTTTGTTCATCCCAACGCCCACGATTACGCCGTCGGGGAGGACAGTGACACTCATAACTGAGCCACTAGAAGGAATCTTTACCCAGTCACTGCTGATATTTTGGCGGGTGTAGAGTTCATTGTCCGATCCAACACCGAGGATCATTCCATTTGGGAGCAGCGCAGTTGATATCACTAGCAGACTACCAGAGGCTTGAACCCAGGGTGTCATTGGCCCCATTACGGTGTAGAGACACTTATCCGTACCAACTCCCAATATTGCACCATCTGGGAGACGTGTCACAGCGATAACTGCACCACTGTTCGGAACATTGACCCAGGGGCTGGTGAGAGTCTTACGCACATACAACTCCTTGTTTATTCCAATACCAAGAATGGTGCCATCCCACAATGATGTGACTCCGATGACGCTCCCACTGTTTGGCACGGGTACCCATGAAGCGGTGAGAGTTTTGCGGGTGTATAACCATTGGTCCGTGCCAACACCAAGTAGGGAGCCATCAGATAGGCTAGTTATTGCAATAACTGAACCACTATTTGGCACATTGACCCAGTCGCTGTTTAGATCACTGCGGGTATAGAGCTGTTTGTCTGTCCCGATGCCGACTATTGTGTTGTTAGGGAGTATGGTGATGCCAATGACCCATCCTTTGTCGCCTGGAGCCATGACCCACGGACCACTCGCTATAGTACGTGTATAAAGTTTGAGATCAGTGCCCACTCCAATGATTCTTCCATCTCGGTATGCAGCCACACCGATCACGTCCCCACTTTTTGGAAAGGAGACCCAGCCAGAGAAATTGCCCCGGCTATAGAGCAGCTTGTTATCACCTATCCCTATGAAAGTGTTGTCCGGTAACTGCATGATGTCGGTAACTGAGCTGCTATTGGGAACGACGGTCCAGGAAGATGGGAGAAGTGCCATCATGCAGACATTGTTTGTCACACGAGTGGTCCCCAGGAGGGATCCATCAGGCTGCACACTGATGCTTGAGACACCCCCACTGTTAGGGATACTAACCCAATCGTCGGTTAGATTGCGTAGCGTAAAGAGTTGATAGTTCGTCCCGACGCCGACAATTGTCCCACTAGGCAAGACAGCGACACTCTTCACAGTCCCACTATTCGTCACTGCTATCCATTGCGAATTGAGAGTAGCGCGAGTGTACAAAGAATTGTTAGTCCCGACGCCCAGAAGAGAGCCATCGAGTAATTGTGTAACGCCAATGACCGAGCCACTATTTGGTACGGGAACCCATTGGCCAGTTATTGTGGCACGAGTGTAGAGCTGTTTGTCTGTACCAACCCCAAGAAACGTATTATCCTGGAGAAGGGTCATCGCCGTTACAAAGCCACTATTGGGGACGATCGCCCATGGGGTGGGTAAGGCGGATAAAGTATAGAGCTTCTTGTCTGTCCCAATGCCTAGCAGGCTTCCGTCGTTCATCAGGGCAACATTCGTGACAAAGCCGCTCTGCGGGACACCCACCCAAGGGCTGGTCAGGGTTGCACGCGTATACAACAGTTTGTCAGTGCCAACACCTAAAATTGTCCCTTTGGGCAGCACGCCGATGGCAATGACTGATCGACTGTCTGGAACGTTAACCCAAGAGCTAGAAAGAGTCGATCGAGTGTAAAGCTGTTGATCGGTGCCGATGCCGAGGATTGAGGTATCAGGCAGGGTAGCAATATCGGTCACAAAGCCGCTATTCGGTATGTGAACCCAGGGGCTCAGTAGGTCCTGGCGTTGGTAAAGTTCCTTATCGAGCCCAACACCGAGAATGACTCCGCCGGACATTATAGCTACTGATGTGACACTACCACTATTGGGGATGCTAGACCATGTGCTGTCTAAGGTGGAACGACTGTAGAGCTGTTGGTTGGTCCCGACGCCGAGGATGGTACCATCAGGAAAGACAGTTACATCTATGACGTCCAGGTCGTTGTTGCTACCAACGAGTTCCCAGGTGGCGAAGTTGTCCCTAGTGTAGAGGTTGTAATCAAGACCAATTCCAACATACATGCCGCTTGGCATCCTGAGAACACCCAGGACAGCATCAGTATTCGGGAGGGTGACCCAGGATGTAAGGGAAGAGCGCGTATAGACCTGATGGTCTGTTCCAATGCCTGTCACCAATTGAGACAGCTATGCGAATACAGTTAGCAAGGGCAACTGTTTTACTGGGAGATGGGATTCACATTGTTCATGACGTGGATATAGATAGATTTGCTTTTTTTGAGCTGTTGATGTGGCTGTAATTTGTTGTTAAAAATTCGAACCATAGCTAGCAAGAGTAGTGATACATACCAGTTGTTGAGGGGAAATTGTGTGCTGGATACATGTAATATTCGTAGCTTTATACAAGTTGCTCGAGCCCTATTAGGTCGGCCGTAAGGTTTGGCACATCTTGTGACACCGCCCTCTGGGGGAAGATAGCATAAATGTTATCAGAATGGAAGGAAGGGTAATGTGAATAGCACCAAATGTTCGGACTCTGGTAATGCGTGAAGTGGCGGCCCGAGTTTCTTGACAGTTACAATACAATAAACGGAGTCATATGCCTGCGTCGGGGCTAGAGAGTCCTACTAGTCGCGGGGTCACCTTTGCCTAAGTACTTCCGGAATTGTATTCAAGGGTATGCCTCGCCCTGTGGCATTGAATGTGTAAGAGCGGCGATCCATATTTTTCAACAGCCAAGAAAGACAGGGCGGCGGCAGCTTGCGTTTCGGGTGGGGAAGGGGGGGTGAAGCCAGACGCCCCGGCCCCCGGGATCGTCGCACCCTGCATTCGTACCTACCCGGATATCGGTGTGATGTAAAAGAACCTACTGGTTAGTCCGATATCGTGACATTTTTCCTAGGAAAGGGCTCACATTACCTGTAATAAATAAGTCTTTCTGTTTTAACGTACGTCTAAAAAACGTCGTCGTTAAAATCTTGGCTATCAAAGCAGCTGAACGCCCCATTAGTTGACGAAACGGGGTTTAGGTCGCGACATGAGGTACGCATTCATTCGCGAGCAGAAATATGATATATGTCAGTGTCAAAGCTAGAAAGCCCGAATGGGAAGAGAGGGGGGTCAGAGTCCAGACATCATGGGTCCTTTTAACCAACACAGGCTGGAAGTCACCCCGGTAGAGACCACAACGCTGGGAGTCTTCTGATTATTTGTAAATCTGGATTTTCAACATACCAATCTTGATAACAATGTCGACGAGTGAGGGTGATTCTAGAGAGAGCATGGACGGGTCGCATTAACCAATCCATGTGGCTGACGACCTAGGGAAACGACCTTATCTTATACTTTCACAAGGTCCTCACTCAGAGTCAGGGGGATAGATATTTCGGAGACGTCGACGTGGGCGGGTATACAAATATTCAAAGGGGACTGGGGACTGATAAGTACAAAACTAATAGTAACGCAGTTGTAAACACTAATAAACAATGTAAGGGTACTCCTAATTAGTAATAGCTCCTAATATCCAGCTAATATCACGCCAAATATCTAATTAGAAGAAAATCCGGAGCCAATCGCCCATAGCAGGAGGGGGTCAAACACAGAAACCACTACAGAATGTAAGACGAGTCTACTGCCTGCCTAGGAGACATACAGGGCTACCGGCATTCGCCAATGCCCACAACGACCCCAAGTTAGGAACCAAGGGTCTATCTTTCCAAGGCAGGGCCTTGCGAGGCCTTGCGGAGTGCGGGAGGATGGGGCTGTCACCGGGTGGTGCCGTGGCCCTTCATGTAAGATACATCGAGGCATATCCACTGCGCTATAGACTACCCCATACATATCGACTGCGTGGCTTCTGGCGTGAGTTTTGGAAACACGAAGCCAACTTCGTGATGGGGATTTATGGTTAGACCGTTCACTCTCGGGCAATTCCTTGACACCCCCTCGTTCAAAGTTAGGTCCGATGGCCAACGACAGAACTAGACCTTTCTATTTTTGCTAATCGAGGAGAAGGGAGGACGGAGAAGGATCTAAAAGAGCGCTGGGAGTGGAAAGCACAAAGAAAGAGACAAGTGAAGCAGAAACCTGAAAAACGGGGCAACGGGATGGGATCCCGACGACGTCAATGGATAAATCTCTGGTTCTAGGTCTGGCGATAACGCTAGCGGAAATTTTCTAGCAAAACTACGTTTCGTTAGATGCAAGATATACCCTTCGTTGTCAGTATCAGCAACTCTCGGCAATTTTATGACCCTCGTTTTAATACCAATGACTTCTAGGATATACAGTTTAATCTTTTGACGCACAAGTAGGTTAAATTTGTCAAGAAGGAAGAGTGTGCGAAAAAAGTGCTCGCGGTTCTGAGGTTGCAAGCGTTCTTTTTATGAGCGCCTACCGGTCATGAAATAGTCTGAGTTGACTGTGAGGGCTTTCTCTTGATAGCATGTGGAATCGGATTCTTCTGCATACAATTCACCTCACATATATGGAATGAAGAAGCATCTTTGGCACTGGATTGGCGCTGGGTTACTTAGCGCTGGGCTTCCTCTGGCTTTGTCAACTGAGCAAAAGTGGCGGTGACAGGTGGGTACAGGTGTCAATCAGCCGCTGATCGATAAGATAGAAGCTGGAAGTGCCAGCCCAAGACATTTGGAGTTATACATCTACATTGTACGTGAATGTCAGAAGGCGTGATTTTGTTTATCAGGGAAAGTTGGATGCCCCGGGGGAGGTATGTATGAAAGGGGTCAGGAGATAAGGTATTGGCGCGGGATCATATCAAGCTAGGGACAACATCTATATTTGTCCCTGTTCTCGAAAGCCTCGTTCCGTTCCTTATTTAATATGGTAGATTGCGGCTCGCTGGTTGTGTTCCGGCTTGTTGGATCGAGGCAACGGTGCAGAAGAGTGCAGAAGCCGTGGTGGAGGAATGCTAGGGGCTCCGAGCTGGGGCATAGCCCAAGCATGGAGAAATATTGGAGCCGTTGGCTGTTGAACGTTGACAGGATGAATGGGTACGGCTATATGCGAAACGGTGTTAGTACTACCGTATAATAGGTTGAGGAGAAAAGAATTAGATGTCCTGGACGACGTCGAGACAGCAAAGACTTATGTCCTAGTTGTGGTCGGTGGGAACGACGAAGCTTGAACTTGAGCGCTTGATCATGAGCAAAGACGGGGTTTGAAAAGAGAAGGATCGCGCGATCAGTTGGAGCTCCGAAAGCGGGTTGGATCAGGGCAGTGCGGTTGACGTCAAGAATAAAACCAAAAGCTCTAAAGCACGAAGAATGAGCAACGTTGTTCTCCTCCACCCACCATGTATGATTTTATTTTCTTCCTTCTCTACGTTTCTCTCAATCTTTCCCCCTAGGTCGGATGTCAAGGATTCAAAGCAGGCGTCATCCTCCACTTTCGTGACAGCCCTAGTCTTCAACTTAATTGTTTTTGCAGCCGAACTAGGTGTCTTTACGCTTATTCGTCCATACTTCAGAGCCATCTACGAGCCACGGACATATGCACCTCCGCCTTCGTGAGTTCTTCCATTCTTACTATTAGGGGCGTGGCAATGCACGTTATTTTTGAGAACCAGTCTCAGATACTGCGGCCAAATCACGGTCACACGTCTATATTCTTAATATCGTTCCTATCTTCTTAAAAACACCTTGACATGACATGACAATCTTGGGATGAGGTTTGGGAGGGTTTGGTCATCGTGGAAATATTCGCCCCCTATCCCCGTCTTTTCGTTGAAGTTTTTAGCTGATAACATCATGTTATAGAAAACGTATCCAGCCCTTAACCAACTCGCTATTCCTATGGCCACTTGCAGTCTACAATGCTGATTATAATGAAATCATTAAAGCAAATGGACTAGATGCGTACTTCTTTGTGCGCTTCCTCCGCATGATGGTCAAGATTCTTCTTCCGATATGGTTACTCTCCTGGGTTGTTCTTCTCCCTGTCACGAGTGTCCACACACAAGTTGGAAACAACAGTGGCCTCAGTCGTTTAACGTTCGGAAATGTAGCCCCAAACCAATTAAACCGCTATGCCGCACACATAATTCTGGTGTATTTCTTTACTTGTGAGTCATGAGTTTCTTGAACTATCTATGAGACTGATCAGATTGCAGTCTGGATATTCTACAATATCAAGGTTGAGATGCGACACTTTATCATCAAGCGACAACAGCACCTGATCGAACCAGTTCACGCAAAATCTGTGCAAGCTAATACGATCCTTGTTACCGGGATTCCTGCCAAGTATCTTTCGAAAGAAGCCCTTCTTAAATTGTTTCGAGATCTTCCTGGTGGTGTAAAAAAGATATGGATAAACAGGTAACATCCCCAACTTGTGTCTTTAAGCTGGCCTCTTGAACAAAACACACCAGGAATCTCAAGGAACTTCCCGATATCTACGATCGACGCATGGAGGCTTGTAACAAGTTGGAGTCTGCGGAAACTGCACTCATGAAAACGGCTGCTACGAAGCGACTAGACGCTTTGAAGAAGGTTGAAAAGAAGGGCTCAAAGGCGGCCGATGTTGAGGCTGCGAATGTTGATGACTACAAGCTTGTCCCCAAAGATGAAAGGCCACAACACCGGTTGGGTAGCATTCCTTTCTTTGGTAAAAAGGTGGATACCATTGATTGGGCGAGAGAGGAGATACGGGTGTGCACAGAACTATTAGACGAGGCACGAGCGACTATCGAAAACGATGGAATGGGGGTAAAGGAAGACCACAAGGGTGAAGAACAGGAAGATTTCAGTTCAACGACCAAGGAAGGCGATAACGGGAAGGCAAAAACAAAGGAACAATCTTATCCACCCTTGAACAGTGCATTCGTGACCTTTCACAAGCAAATTGCGGCGCACTTGGCTATGCAAGTATTGACACATCACGAACCATACCGGATGAGTGGGTGTTTTATTGTTCACCGCTGCCACGGGGGTTTATCATTTTTTTATTAGGTTTTAAATATGTAGAAGTTAGTCCTGAGGATGTCATTTGGGCCAATCTTGGACTGAACCCGTACGAGCAGAAGGTTGTACATATCCCGTTCATCTTTGGGTTGTTAACTAATGCTTCGCCCTATCATAGCTTCGGATGGCGATTAGTTATGCTTTAACTGCTGGTCTCATCATCCTTTGGTCCTTCCCAGGTACGTTTATGATTTCGATCAACGTCCACCCCATTGATTTTCGTGGTATAGTCGCATTTGTCGGCATCATCTCTAATGTATACAAACTTTGCGAGACCGCGCCGTTTCTGGCATGGATATGCAAACTACCAGATGTGGTTATCGGTATCATCTCTGGTGTCTTGCCACCCGTCTTTCTTGCTGTCTTGATGATGCTCCTTCCTATTGTCCTTCGCCTGCTCGCTAGATTTGAGGGTATCCCGAAAAGCACAGGGCTGGAACTATCTTTGATGACGAGATTCTTTATCTTCCAAGTTGTCGTAAGTGTTGCATATGTCGTACTATCCGCGTACACTCACCTCCACCCGCTTAGCACTCATTCCTCATTGTCACTCTAAGTTCTGGAATCATCGCCGCGCTTCCTGGTCTTATTAAGGACCCCATATCCATACCCTCTATCCTAGCCCAGAATCTACCTCTGTCATCGACCTTTTTCCTAACGTGAGTCTCGGCATTCTCATCATTTTTCATTAATATCAAGTCTTCTCCAGGTATGTCGTCCTACAGGGCCTCGCTGGTACTGCTGGAGGTTTCCTCCAGATTGTGCCATTGGCAATATATTACGTCAAACTCTTTATCCTAGGGAGCACCCCACGGGCGGTTTATGGAATCAAATACGGACTTAGAGGTGTGGCTTGGGGAACTACCTTCCCTGGTGTTACTTTATTGGTTGTTATCAGTAAGAATATCCCCATTCGTTTCATCTTGTTCTTCGCTGACTATCACTTCTCTCACTTACAGCTCTTGGATACTCGATCATTTCACCTATCATTAACGGACTAGCGTGTGCGACCTTCTTCCTATTCTACCAGATGTACAAGTATCTGTTCTTGTGGGAATTTGAACAGCCATCGACCAGCGACACAGGGGGGTTGTTCTTCCCTAAGGCGATCCAGCATGTGTTTGTGGGTTTATACGTACAGCAAGTGTGCCTTTGCGCTCTGTTCTTCCTAGCACAGGACGAAAACAAGAAAAACCGAGCTGTTGCGGAGGGTGCGCTTATGGTCATCCTCATTGTTTGCACGGTGAGCCTCTAGCTATTCACACCTCGACAATTTTAGCTGACTGGTTAATCCCTAATAAGGTGGCGTACAACCTCATTTTAAATAACTCATATGGTCCCCTACTCCATGCCCTCCCGCTAAGTTTAGCCGACAAGACATACGGTGCTGCTCCTAGTACCACAGACCACGAGGAGGTCGTTTCGACAAAGGCTGATAATGGTGCACCTAAATCAAGTGTGGAAGGACAGTCCTCCGTTGAGGAGTATACCCCCGATACCAAGGACCCGGCAGGTCCCAATACGTCTGCGAAGGCAAAAACGGAGGAAGAATATGGATTCGCACATCCCGCTGTGTCACGACCGCAACGAATCGTGTGGCTGCCCAAGGACACACTAGGGCTTGCGGAGGAAGAGGAGAGAGCATGTCGGGAGGCTGGTATCGATGTCAGCATATCGGATGCTGAGATGAATAAAGCGGGTAAAGTGGACATCAGTGGCTCGCCGCCCGACTTGATCAGGGAGTAAGGGGTATAATCTACCTCACATGATTGGTTTTTCTCCGTTGTGCTACTCTATCTTGCGTTTCCTGTGTCCACGGCCATCCAGCGGACCTTATAGGCTCGGAATAATCTGGTATGACCACATCTATGAATGTATCCGATCGGAGCGGTATATATCTTGTCTGTAACGACCAACCTGTAGTTTGTCACAGTACTTAATTGATACCTGTTTTACAATATCATTCAGAAGCCGTCACAGTGTTGGTCTTGGAGGCACTCCTCTTGGCGATGACGCGCCTCATTCTGACCACGCGACACGGTCACGTGGTGAGAACGTTACTCCAATAAGTGATGTTTGGCACCGGGGTCCAGACCAAACGGAATCCGGGGGCAAGCGGCTGACCAAGCTCACGTGAGGATCGTAAATCGTTCGACATAAGTGATGCTTGATCAAATTCTGATGGATTCACTACAGCCGTCAACTTTGATAATATTGCATCAACACACCCGCAACAGAATGTCATCAGGCAAAGGGGAAGGATTCTAAACCGTACTCCATCGACCGAAGAGTGTTATATTCACGATCGTAGACGCCCAGGAATCCGAGTAGGAGATCCACCCAATCCCGGGGTACATCCCTTAACGAGGAAACACATGCATATTCAAAATAAGCCGGATACCAACCAGCGAGCTCCCAATCTATGACCCAGAGTCGGCTCTGCTTGTCAAGTATCAAGTTTCGCGGGGCGAGGTCTTGGTGAGTAAATACAAGCCTGTAGTTCTCTGAAAATAGGTCTCCAGTGGCGTGCGAGACACGATGTTTATGATTGAGCCACTCCACCAAGCCCCCATGCGTGTCAAACGGGCCTGCATCGCATATAGTAAACCACGGACCACGGCAAGGGGAATCGTCGATCGGGCCAGGCCGGAGGGAGGGGTTGCTTAAATCCCGCAACTGCTTCATAAAGTTAGCAAGCTGGGACAATACAGAGGTGCGCGTGGTGTTGTCGAGGGTGTTCCATTGGTGATCCAGTGATTGCCCGTCTATATAATCCATAACGATGTACGTATAGGATCCATGACGAAATACCAGATGGATGGGTGGGACGCGAATTGTGGTATATTCATGAATAAATCTCATGGTATTTGCTTCTGAGGGGTAAACACAGCTTCCACACTTAACTACTAAATCCTCCCGAAGTTTGACGATCGTTGCTCCTATGTTGTGGATAATGGGGCACGAAGGTAGAGATGCAAGAATATCTGTTGGACTTAAAGCGATATCATGTGTCGAACAGTACAAGATCTCGATATGGGTCTGCTTGGTATCAATCAATTTATAGTTTTCACAACTATGCGCAGTGAGCAAATAATCAGGGTAAAAAAAATGAGGCTCACGGAGGTCCCAGACTCTGTTTGTACTAAACGACACGATTAGGATGAAGTGGGCTGGGGGAGCTAAAGGAACAAACGTTGATAATTTTTATTCTCTGATCACCCAGATTATCCGGCGGTGTCAGTGCACCATCCGATATAACTATGGCGCTCGGGAGCCATCCCGGTGATATTGAAAGAGATAGGTCTATATCACGGGCGGGGAAGCATATATGCGTGTATTGGGCATCCTGTAGGATCCGTAGGACGGACAGAGTGCTACCTGGTTCCACTGAACAGATTGAACCCCCACGCTATGAGCAGAAAATGAGGTATTTCCTGCTTGAAAGTCGAGGGAGATTTACTATTAATGTATTCCATATTATCCCATGACATAACTCTGCGGAGCAGGATCTTGTGATCAAAACATGACTTGCATTTGTGATCCCGAGAGCACTGCAATGCGTTCGTAATAGATCTTTAGCATCGGCATGAGTTATAGATGTTGTTTTAGAGTGCCCTCGGGTTGGTGAAAAAGTAACAAATGCCACACGATCACCACCTGTTTGTGGTAAGACGATTGAGGAGTGGGCGTCCAGGGGCTGAGATACTTCGACTTCATTCTGGATGAATCCATGGGGACTAATTAGTACAGTGTTCAGATCTGCGAATTGGATATGATGATCATGGTGCACAAGGGCGACAGGAGATTGATCTTCGCCTAGATACAAGCAGTTTTGTATATTTAGGTAATCCATGAGTTGGGGCTCTATGATAATATATGCGGCCCCCGAAAGGAGGACAGCAATAACTGAGATAGCGATGTCCAGGGGTTGGCTTGAAATTATGGGTACAACATGACGTGAGGAAATGCCGGCCGATTGCAGTTCTCCAACCAAACGAAGAGCCTCGCGGTAGCATGATATATACGACATTTCTATAACAGAAGCCACTCCGTCGCCGGAAATCAATTGAGAGCGGAAGACAACCGACATCGGGTTGGTCCTCACGTTTTCGAGAAAGAACTCTTGAAGAAGATTTTCCCCCGGAAAATCTCTAAGGGCATGACACTTTCGAGATGTGATACAGCCAAAAAGGAGTCGTTCTGTGTGACTGGAAAGTGGAATTTGTGATAGTTTAGTGATGTCGTCGTAGGAACGTGAGCACCCCAAAGTATCTGCCGGCCGTAAAAGAAAGCGATTGCAAGAAAGTGGCGTGATGCAATCATTGCATTTTGAAAGGACGTGGATCTGTAGGCTCTGCAAAGCGTTCTTGACATGAATCAAAAACCAGGATGCCTGCGAAGGATCTATCGTCGATGAGTCAAAAGTAGCCTGAATAATTCTTGAATGATGCGATATTAGAAGTGGTACTGGGAATGACACTGCCAGCTGGATGAGGTGGTAGCTTGATAGATTGGTGTTGAATATGAAGGCGGCGCGAATAGGTGCAGTTGTTTCAACTACACTCGGGCACCATTCTGCTAGCAATGGGTCGTCGACTGGAGGAAAGACGACGCAAACTCTTCCTGTAGGCAAGCAGATATAGAGCATAGCGCTTTGCGGAGACCCCTGAGAACGAAGGGCGAGACCCAGTGCTACGAGAATATCATTTGGATCGGCATCCCCATCACATTTGATGGTTTGTGTTTTCCACAGAGGGGAAGTTGGAAGGGGGGGTCGCCAAAACGGAAGGACCGCAGGAAAATTTTGGAGATGTTGGGAGATATCCATGTCGGCGACAATGAATCCCCTAAAAGGATCGATCAGGATTCAACGCGACACGGTCACGTGGCGAGTTATTTATTATTGAGACTCTTTGTGTCAACTTTGTGTAAGTTTGACTTCAAAATTGAGCATTGACAATTTGAACCGCCTGACCCACCACTCTACATATATCTGAACGCAGAACCAAAACACTCGAAACGTCTCATATCATCTATCAAAATCGTGTTGTCCCCGCAGAATGTCAACCGAAGACGATGTTTTCTCAGAATCAGCCCCCATCATCGTCGATTGTGATGTGCTCGAAGCGGCCAAGGAGAACGTTCAACCCCTCACATCTGGTCGTCGGGTCACTGCACTCTCAGCAATCCTATCCACACCCCACGCCCAGAGAGAATCGAAACTCTCAGCTACTCGTAATCGACTCCGCATAAACGTCGAGATCGCCCTCGATGATGAGGACAGTGATCCACTAGAAGCCTATTGTCGTTTGGTGTATTGGACCGTGGAAAACTATCCACAAGGTCCAAGCATAGAGTCTGGTCTGATCGAGTTGCTGGAAGAGGCCACGAGGGTTCTGAAAGATGATCGCGAAGGACAATGGAGGACAGACCTGAAATATCTCAAGCTTTGGCTACTTTATGCCAGCTTCGTGGAGAAGCCAACTGATATCTACCGCTTCTTAATGAACAACGAAATAGGCACATCCCATGCTCTCTTGTATGAGGAGTATGCTGCAGTGTTAGAGCGTGATGGACGGTGCGTACTATCGCATGTGCCTGGATGGCGGGTCTACTGACCTTCATGTAGGCGAAAGGATGCTGATGAGGCATACGCCCTTGGGATAGCGAGACGAGCTTCGCCCCTTGAGCACCTCCAGTCAAGGCACAGCGATTTCCAGAAACGTATGCTGTGCAGTACACTTCCGCCAGAAACCCCTACTATTCCATCTTTGCCTTCCAGGCCCGCACTTGCGACTTCTTCGACATCAAGGACCGGCACTTCAACATCACGGGCAGCTACATCCCGCACCGAACCATCCCCCGCAATTCGCCCTACATCTAACCGACCACTTCAAATTTTCATGGACCCTACGGGTGCTGAATCACAGGCAGCAGAAGCTGCGGCAGGCACGTGGAGCGAACTTGGTACACGTAAAACGAGGATCAAGGAAAATGTTCCCGAGGTGAAGAAGCTTGGAGGGACGACATTAAAACAAGCCGGACGGACTAAAAGGGTCGCGTCTGCTTCCGGGTCGTCCACCGGAGCTTCAAGTTCAAAGATCATTCCATACCGAGACCCAAATCCATCAGATATGCCGCCCCCACCTGTTCCTGTTGCGAAGAAGGTGCGAGATACCGTAATCGTACCGAGGACACCAACGAAAAACGCAATCACGCCATTTGTTGATGGCCAAGATGGTCCTGTGTCCGAGGGAATTCCAACGACACCCCTGTTTACGCCATTCCGTGACGAGGTTTGGTTGCACATCATGCTATTCATATAAATCATTAATGCAACTTTATCAGACAATGATGACACCAATAGCGGCTACGGGCCCTGTCCCAGAGTCTGTAATGAAAGTCAAGAAAGCAGGACTGAAAGCGCCAGTCCTCGCTTCGGAAGCGGAGGCACTACGGAAGGATCCATTGAAAAACTATCCAGAGACCAGTATCAAGGGAAACGGTTGACAACTTTGAGAATATTTGTGTATACCCTGCCTAGAGGTCCTCAATAACTAATTATATATCATAGGTTTCCGCACCAATGCTCTTTCTAATACATGCCATATGAATTTGTCAGCCTGTCTCCCTTGTGGTAGGATGGAAAATTCAGTGATCCCAAACGAGAATGGGGCTCGGGACTCTTAACAATAAAACAATATAGTGCCGTCGCATCTAAACGCTCTGTTATAATTCCTTCTGAAAATTTGGCCCACGAGACTATCAATGAACTAAGATGCTCAAGTAAAATTTTTTGCTTCCATGGTTTATCGTTAGCACATGGTTGAAGCCCTTTTAACTCCAAGTGGCTGCACCCCCCCTGGCTGCATCCTGCCTTATCATGGTTTTCCTCCTCGCCCTGTCCTCTTTTTCACCTCAGGCCCAAATTTTACCGATGGAAGTTCGAAGGCTTTCCTCCCGCGGGCCGACACGTACATTTTTACTAATAGAGGTCGAATTTCCTGATCGATCGAAAGGTTAGGATTACCCCTCAATCCAGGACGCTGGAACGTTTTGGCCCGGAGTCCAGAGCACTTCGGCACTCCAAGTAAAAGCCGCGGGTATCAGAGCAATGGATATTTGGAACCGTCCAGATTCTTCCTGAGTAAAAACTCAACGAAGCTTATGAAATGAGCATAAGTACAAGGCCACGGTTTTTGTCAAGGCCTGTGCCAGTCGCCCACAGATTCAAGCCAATGCATTACTACCACCTCTTCCTAGTAGTATTCATGCTCATAGTCTCTCTTGTTTCTGGTGCCCCTCTCGTTCTGCCTAGTGTTTCCGAAGGCTTGGATACCAGAGTTTACGACCACAGTACACAGAGTACTGCTACGTTCAGACACACGCACCGGGATACATCAAACATAGAGCCTGGGGACCCCTTAGACACAACAATTGTATCAACTCGAGTGGGCGCTGAGTGAGTGGGTCAACTTGTTTCTAGACGAAATTCTGACTGGCCCCTCCTGAAAATAGTCTGAAAATAGCATTTTCGCTGAGCGATGTTGTGTCTTATATTATGAAACCTCTAGTTGTGACACGGTGAGCCTAACGTAGCATCAAATATGGGCTGAATGCTGATGGGTGGTTATAGAGATTCCCCAAAAAACCACCGCCGGAGGATTCGTCAGTAAGTTTTACTAGCTTTATCACTTTTGGCCTACTTCTAAGCCGACTCATCCTATAGCCGCCACCCAGTATGTTCCTTCAATATTGACAACATGCAAAGTATCTGACATCATGAAGTGAATTAGCCATTTGTTCTATGTTCTATTCTTATTTCGACATTCCACGGTATGCCCCATAAAGGTTTTACTCTTATATCGCTGCCTGACATCGCTCCCATTAGTCTGCATAGCACATCTCGCTCTAGTATTCTGGCCTATGCCTTTTTACACGCATATCTCCTCAATGCCTCCGCTTCCTGGCGACGCTTATAGATTTTAACGACACTTGGATCCATCATGATCTTCTGAATGAATACACTTATATCACCTACAGCACTATATCATTGGAGCTATTTATTTATTACCAGTCTAGAAGTATCGTCTCCAGTGTCCAAATCTGTTTTCCTTTCCCTTGGCCACCAATTGTAAAAGAACGTTAACAAGCCTTGTTCTGATCATCTATGGTTGCCGTCGCAAATAGTTCGGCTCCATCACGCTTACATAAGGGCCATTAGACATGGCCACTTTTTTCGACTTTCTTTCGCCCGGCCCCCCGACTCACCTAACGAGCCAGGATTGCTCCTGCGACATTAGAAGGTCTACGACCTGGATCCTGAAATTTCTTTCCTCTGCTTTCTCTTTTACAACTCGATTAGTTCTACCAGTTTCCGATAATCACGATGGAAAGTTCAGAGTACAATCAGCCATCCCAAGGCAACGAATCTCATGGTCCTCACCCTCATCCGTATCTTTGCGAACCTCTTCTACACATCTCCAACATCCCACCATATGTCTCTGATGAAAATCTTGCTCAGGCCTTCTTGACTTGCGGTCCATTCAGACCTAAGATTCCTCGCGACGGTACCAACAGCGTCATGTCCGGCACGATCGAATTCAAATTCTTGGAGAAGGGTGAGTTATATATGTTATTGTGGCATGCTGTGATTTCCATGGCGAGGTTGTAATATTGAATCCGTGCAGCCGAGAAGGCGCTCGCCACTCTTCAATCACGACCCATACCCACTCTTCAACCTCCCGTCCCTTTGGTACTGTCTCCATACCCTCCCACAAATCCTCCGACGCCGCTGCCTCCCCCGTCGGCCCTTCCACGGCTCGTGAAACATCTTCCTCCAGAACTCACAGATTCCCAACTCTATGACCTGTTCCGACCTTTTGGAGCCCTCGCTTCTGCACGGACCCATACTCATTTCGGGGCTGACACGGGTATGATTGAGTTTTGGAACGAAGATGACGCTAGAGCAGCAGAAGAGGCCATGCACTGTGCTGATGTGCAGGGCCAGAATATCGCCGTTCAGGTCTATCAACCTCGACGCACCAGTGGGAACATTGCAGAATTTAGCGCCAATGCCCCTACTTTCGTACCGTCTGCGGGAATCTTCCCTGGTTATCCTGTTCAGGTTTGTCTCCATGTATGTCTCTATAAGGGCCAAAAGTTCTGACTCGATAATGTCGGTAGTATTCTCCCCCTCGCGTTAGCCCGTACCCTGTACGGTCACCTGTGCAGCCAGTCGCGTCTTTTGTTCACGGCCCTGGTCAACAGGTTCAGCTAGCTCCAATGTCAGGTCCTGGCTCAAACAGCCACAGCGGCCTGATCGATCCCTGCAACCTCTTCTGCAAAGTGAGAATTGTGATATATTCTTGTTCCGATACTGATGTTCGTAGAATCTGGATCCGGACATCGATTCAAATGGCTTGTTCACTCATTTCCGCCAGGTAAGGATTCAAATCACCTATACGTTATTTGTATCTTGATGATTTGATCATCACGGTCATTTAGTTTGGTCAAATTGTCAGGTATGTTTTTGTCCCTGAGAGTCGTTTCTACCGCTAAGTCTTCAACTTGATAGCGCTCGCGTTATGCGGAATGAGATGGGAGAGAGTCGTGGATTCGGATTCGTGTCTTACCAGACACCCGATCAAGGTGCATATACTGCTAGCTTTATCAATCAAGCGCTTGATTCAATATTCATGATCTCTGTAGCTTCTGCAGCCATGCATGCTATGAACGGGATGCAATTAGGCTCCAAACAGGTTGTGGTACGTCTTCACGAACCGAAACAATTGAGGCAAGAAAAGCTTGCGCAGCGGTTCGGTCATAATGGACACCCACGAAGTTCCAGTGGTGCCACAAGTCCCACAGCGAGTGAAGGTGGTGAAAGTTATGTTGGGTGGCCTAGTCCACGGCATCATTCATCGTCGTTAGGCTCCCCGATTGGAAGTCACTATGAACGGCCGGAAAGAGGGCGGAGGGGATCTGGTAGTTATTACAACGTAAGTCAATTCCATCCAGTACTCCTTTATATCTAATGACTTGCACAGGCGGCACTATCTGGGACTCTCAACCTACCGATGCGCTACGATGACCTGGCCGGACTATCCCCTGTGGTGAGAAAGGAGGTATTAACAGGAGAATTGAGCCGCCGCGTCAAGGCTATAGATTTCGTTAACGAGGCGGACATTGGAGCTATCGTTGAATCTCTCGTCAATGTTTCTCTCAGTGAAGTTATCCAGTGTATCGAAGATCCCATGAAATTAAAGGATCAAGTACAAGCCTACAAAAACACCTTGAAACCCTCAAATGGACCTCCACCCTCCAAATCACCTTCCCCAGCCGCATCCAATGACTCTCGCCTATTGGACCCAAATGCGCTCAACGCCACTGCCAGCGCACCAGAACATCCATCGACGCCCATTTCTGTTAGCGCATCACTCTCAACACCTCCACGAACGTCTTCGCCATCTGGCTCCGTTCCCCCGATATCAGAGCGGGATCGCATGCTTGCGTCCGTCAGCAAATTCGAGTCTTCCCGTCAAGCGGAGTTGACAGATCTCCTTATGAGCCTTCCAAAGCGCGAACGTGCCATGTGTCTCTTTAACGCCGAAGTCCTCCGTGCCAAACTCGCAGACGCGAAAATGGTCCTCGATAGTGAAGAGGGCGAAGATGAAGACCAGAAACTCTCAGACGCTCAGTCCACAAAATCGGCTCCTCAGTCTGCACCAGTTACACCCCAAACCAAGCGAATAGCCAAGGTGGAAGCATCACCCCAGACCCCAGACCTATCTTCAAGAGGCCCTTCTGCAGCGTCATCGCCTCTGCCTAGTACTCCAGGAGTTGCGTCACACACAATCGCATCATTGGCTAAACTCCCCGCAGCAGAAATTATCAGGATCGCATCATCATCCTCAGCCACAGGATTGCCATTACCCAAAGCCGATGCGCTCGTCGTACAAGCAACCGATGACTTTATCGATGGTCTACGCGATAAGCCTCCTCAGGTGCAGAAGCAACAACTCGGAGACAAGCTGTAAGTCCATGCGTCTATTGTATCCCTAGATCTAGTCTTGCTAAAGAACACGGTCACCAACAGGTTCAAAGTTGTCAAATCATTCGGTGTCAAAGGAGCAGTAAGATACTCAGTTCTTGTTTCCCTGACAATTTTTTGACCCCTGCTCTAGCCCAAAGTCACGATCGCCCTTCTGGACCAAGAAGATCTCCGATCGTTAGCACATCTCATGAACAGTTACCCCTCTGTTCTGAAAGAGAAAGCCCTTGCGGTGACCAATAGCAAATAGATGATCACTGCATATATCCTATCCCCAGCTTGCTCTTTACCCAGTTCTAGTCATTGTCATTCTTATCCTCATTCTTTGACCCTCCACCACCTTCTCTTACTGCATCTCGAGGATCTCACACTTGGAGTACTTCATACTATAACCCAGTTTCTCTCTCCCTTAACCCATCTCACGACTGATCACGTCTGATTGCATCTTACGTCCTTAAATTCTTTTTCTGTGCTTACGACCTTTATGACCATTTCTATACTGTCTCTTCTCTTTTCCTCCTTTTGCAAAATTTATTCATAGGGTTCATGTCCGTTGGTGTTCCCTCGTGTTTTAACTTTGAAACCAGTGTGAGTGCCTCAGCGACTCATATTACATTTGCCCACGTGATAAGTTATGATCATCCTCGTATCGATCGCGCAGCAAATGAACGATTTCAGTACCCACAGTTTCTACACCCACCCTATCCTACCAATACTAGATTCATATCTTCTGTCCCTATCATGTCATTCAAGAAATCCGGTCTCTTCGCACCCAACCCTGCTACGACGCGTGGGTCCTCAACCAAACTGAGTGCCAGTAAGGACAAAATTGTTTATACAAATGGGAAGTCCGTCATCGTACGTATTTTGCAGTTCCATGGCATTCGATGTTGAACCTAAAGGTCGTATAGATTCGCGATTTGAATGTGAGCGCATAGCCCATTATATGGATATTGTAATTCCTAACCCCTAACGCTCAACCCTAGAACCCTCTACTCGCGACTGCGTATTCGGGACATGTGCAAAATACGACAGTTGCACGGATTTCACCATCGGGGTACTACTGTGCATCTGCAGATGCCACAGGAACAGGTGAGTCTCTTGCTAAGATTCGCTATACGGCCGCCTGAGGATCGCGACAGTAAGAGTGTGGGATACCGTCGGGGAGGACCAGACTCTGAAAGGAGAGTATAAAGTCATATCAGGGCGCATGTATGTGCTTCAATAACCTCTGATGCTCTTCTTATATCTCCACCTCTAGCAATGACCTAGAGTGGGATGGGGAGAGCAAACGGATCATCGCTGTTGGTGATGGTCGAGAGAAGTTAGTACTACCACGTTTTAAAACGGCCAAGCCAGGGATCTAACATGCCCCGCCAGGTTCGGACATGCCTTCATGATGGACAGCGGGTCGTCTACTGGAGAAATCAGTGGACATTCTAAGGTAAAGCATGGGCATATACCTGCGAAGCTTTCTTTTCATCTGCCTAAACCAACAGGCAATCAATTCAGTTGCAATCCGACATCAACGGCCGTACCGAGCAGCAACTGCTGGAGACGACGGATCGATCATATTTCATCAGGGTACGTTTAATGGTGCGGCCTTATCTACGAACCCTCTCACCGTGAACCTGCAAAAGGTGTGCCATTTAAATACGACAAGGTATGGTTCTATGTTCCTTTCTGAGTGCGACCGTTCCATTGCGACGCTGCTGTAGACCATCAAAACACACACCAAATTCGTCCAAGATGTTCGATACGCTGGGTCTGGCGAACAGTTTGCCAGTGTAGGTTCTGATGCGAAGATTTTTATATATGATGGGAAGACAGGTGAAACGCTGAGGGAGTTTACTAACGACGGACATAAAGGGAGCATCGTACGTTCACGCATATACTAATTGTTCAGATACCTGATTGCATACCTTTCCAGATGGCTTGTACCTGGAGCCCCGACGGAAGATCGTTGGCCACCTCATCAGCTGATTGCACAGTGAAGCTCTGTAAGTATCTAATTACTCGCTGGCGGAGGGCACCTGGATGTAGTGATTTATACCCTTAAATTTAGGGGACGTCGAGACCGGAAAGGCTGTTAGGTCGTGGACGCTTGGGACGGGAGTCAACCATCAACAAACTGGGAATGTCTGGAGTGGGGAAACAAACATCGTTTCTCTGTCTATGTCTGGAGATTTGAATGTATTTGACTCGAGGGCAGACGACAAACCAAGAGTATACAGAGTAAGGACAGCCATGTAGTGACATAGAAATCCAGCCTAACTCCTTTGCCGCTAATCAGGGCACCCAGAAATCTATCACAGCAGCAGTCATATCAGGTTCTGATACATTCCTAGGGGGAGCTGCCGACGGTCGTGCCTTCTCGTTTTCCGTACCCTCTGGGGAATCTACGAGTGTTGAGGGAGATGGCCATTCCAATTTCATCTCGGGCCTGGCGGCGACGGACGGGAACATATATTCTATCGGATACGATGATCATGTTCGTGAAATCAGCAGCAACGGACAAGGCTTCTTGTCAGTCCGGAGTCCTTTTGCTATCATACTTCTTTTCTTACTAATCGTCTGTCATTAGACCCGCATCCGCCCCGACTGCCTTCCAGCCAAAGTCTATCTCAGTTGCGGCGGACTCTACAATATTTGTGGCAGAGATCAATACTGTAGAGGCATTTCGGTCGAATCAGCGGGTATTCCAGGAAAAGACAAAATATGCCCCAAGTTCGATTGCCGCATCGAATTCGATTGTTGCGGTTGGTGGGGAGGTGAGTCTATACTACTTGAGATCCTGGTCTAGCCGTAAAATCCTCTGCAGGACCACAAAGTGCACCTCAATGTTTGGGATGGGAGTAACTTGAAAGAAACCGGCGTTCTTGAAGGAAACAAGGGTAGTGTATCCGCTTTAGCGTTTTCACCAAATGGGAATTTACTGGCATCCGGCGACGTGAGTGACTGATCAAGCTCGAAAGATTCCCCTAATATGCCACTGACATGGTACTGCAGTCGAGCGGAAGGATTGTATTATTTGATGTCAAGGAACAAAAGGTATGGAAATGTCATCACTGTTGGTCCGAGCGGTGCTTATGTATACACAAGCAGTTAATCACTTCTCGTTGGACCTTCCATTCCGGGCGGGTCAACTCCATTGTATGGACATCAGACTCTTTGCATTGCGCTTCCGCATCACTCGATACCCACGTATACATATGGAGTGTTGCTTCTCCAATGAAGAACATTGCTATTAAAAACGCATGTCCTGGTGGAGCCAACGCTGTCCTTTGGCTGGGCGCAGAGAAGAGTGGGACGAGGAAACTGGCTAGTGCTGGAGCAGATGGGTGCGTTCGGCTCTGGGAGGTGACATTCCATGTATAAGGAACAGGTAGATTGAGTCATAACACGGATAATCGAATGTCAATGTATGATAATGGACAGAATGAATATATAATGTTGTGTCGCGTCATGTACGTTTTTGTAGCTGAGAAGCAAATAAAACCGTGCCAAGAGTTTCAATTACAAAAGGTTGGACCGAAGGGACAGTCTTACACATAGTAGCAAGGAAAATATATATGGTAAGAGGGTAGGAACAAAGCAAAAAAGTAACACGTATCAACACCGCAGCTTGTAATAATATCCAGCGAATATTCTTATTTATGCCATTTCAACATCCTGAGCCACTTCAGACGCCTCTGTGGTGATGACAGGCTCCGAATCCCCCATAAACGCATCCAGCTCTTTGTCAAGTTCCTCAGCAGTCTTGGGTTTCTTAGGTCCGGGTCGAGCCCCCCCTCTAGGTCGTGGTGCTGCGGTGCCTCTTGGGGCTCGGGTCCTAACGGGGCCAATTCCACCTCGGCTGGCGTGCAGTCATCAACGATATGTATAGTTAGCAAAAAGCTATAAAATGAACTAACGGTCCAGAGGGTGTCTTCACATGGGCGTCATCACGACTAAGGCGGTCCAAAAGGGGCGGTTTTTGTATTCTGTTGAGGAGCGAGGGCGGGACACTTGCAGATCGTCTTGGTTGTCGGGGAACCATCGTATCGTAGGCAATCGACATGGGTTGACCTGAAAGAGAGGTTTATCATTAGCCTTCCAACGTTAACTGCCAGCGTCATATTTTGGATACGCGACGTCAAGAAGAAGACGTTACCCTTGGCAAGGATTCCATCAAATTGCTTTTTGGCTCTTGTTGCTTCTGCCAGGGTCTCGAAAGAGATGATGGCGCTTCCAGATGATCGGCCGCTACGGTCGTACTTTAAAGAGTGACGCAAAAACCGAATGCGCATGAGCGAATGGAGTCGAGTTTGTCTTTTGTCAGGTGAAGCTCGGGGCTGGTCGTACCCTGATTAGTGGTTCACGAACAAGCGTGCCTATCTGTCCGAAGATGGCCTGTATACAATACATTAGCGTTGAACAAATACGCGCTGAGGAATTTACATACAGTAAGGTCTTTCGGGGTGATCTCGTAATGTAAATTTGAGACGAGAAGCTTGTTGTTGATGGTGGCTGGGACGGCGGCGGCGGTTCTTGAACGTCCAATCCCGTTTGAATCGGCTCTTGGGCCGGTGGGAGCCTTGTCATGCAGCCATTGACCGTCTACATCACCTCGGGATGCAGGCCGCTGCGAAAAACGGTTAGGCTTTAATTCCGTGTTATTCCGTGTTTTCTGCAAAGCAATCTCACACTGTATGGCTTTCGGGCTCCTCGATCTGACCGGAAAGACGACATTTGAGAGATAGAGAAGGTAAAATGCAGAGGGCCGGTGAGTGGTAGTTATGAGACACAGGTCAATCAAAATTGAACAGTAATAAGTCGGCGGAGATAGAATCGGAGACCGAAAAAAGACACGCACGAGCCTCCGAGAAATAGTTGTGAACATTGAATTTACGGCGATGTCTGCGTCTGCTGTCCAAGCAATCAAGTCTTTCCGTCTTAATGAAATAAAATCTCTACCTCGCAATATTCTCCGTTTTGGCCCCCTTCCTCCCTCAGATCAAACCGCCTCTGCAGCGCTACGCCTTCCGAACCCTTTCATTCCTCGCCGTAACCCCGCCACCGGAAAATGGTCTGCCCCAAAATTCTCGCTTCGGCGGCAGGCGGAGCTCGTGAAACGTGCCAAAGAATGTAATATGTTATCGCTTCTGCCCCCTGGCCCAAAAGCTCCCCGGCCCAGCAAACTTCTCAGTGCTATAGCATCCGAGGCTCGTGCAGGATTTGGAAACACGAGTGATAATGCCAAAGATACGAAAAGCATATGGGCCGACCCCGTGGAATGGGAAGGCAAGGTAGAACTCAAGGAGGTTGCTGGGGCAGACATTGGAACGCGACTATATGCTGCCAAACAAAGAATGTTCAAGGGGCACAAGTGGGAACGCGTGAAAGAAGCCCGGGACAGAAAAAAGAATATTCTGTTGAGGGATATGGCGAGGAGAGTCAAGAACTACAAGGCGGTATGTGTCACACTGTTGCTGTGTTATCTCATCTCCTCACGTACAATCCTTCTAGTATTATCAAAAGCGGAAACCAGACCCCCTCAAACCTTCAAATTCTTTGAAGGCGCGGAAACTGCCATTCTGATAGCTTTATATTGTCCCCATTTTCAAATACATTTATTGCTGGGGCTCTTTGCAACACACACGTCAGTTTGGCCACTTCTCCGAGTAAGTTGTCCGAAGTATAATCTGCCCTCATCGGCCAGCGCCCACCGCAGATTTTCCGCGGTCGAACACTAGTGTGTTAATTAAAGCCCACAAACCATCGTTTCTGCCATGGAAGTAGCGCTTATCATCAGCATGCGCAAATACGAAATGGGTCTCCAACAAGATGTGGGGTATTTGTAAGTTACTTATCACTATGCCTAGTAGAACACGGACATAATAATATCGTTGGCAGAATGTACGGGCACCAACTATACCTCGTTTCGCAACTGAACTTTCGCTATAGTTCCCAAAAGACCCATCTAAAAAACGCACCACTAAGGGCCAAATGCACCCACTGACATATGTTCTCACCTACGGGAGCTATGAATATTGTTCAGGATCCCCCCCCCCTACTACAACTGCGAATAAATCAACTGCTCATACAATTGGTTTAGTTACTCCGTCTGAACTCTGCATCTCTATCAGATTTTTAACATGGGGAGCCAGAACTCTGTTCATTCCTCCAGCATTCCTCGCTTCACAATAAACTACTAGAATGCAGGTACCCGTCGGGCGGCGCAAACTTTACCAAATACGAACTCAGCTGCAAGCTATCAAGGCCGCAATTATCGGACGCCGTTTGCTCCCCTCTGCTCCCATACTTTGAACATGATTTGTTGAAAAGAGGAACACTATCAATACGTAGACTCCACTCTGTTACCGAAAATCCAGCTAGGATCGAGTTATGGTGTAGGACTCGTGGCCGACCCATCCTTTTGAATCAACCAACCTTACGCATCTTAGGAGCCGAAGAGGTCTCCTTAAAATACCCAGTTCCACATACCAATCCTATATCAAGGAAGGGCCCTGGAATGCGGCAAAAATGTGGTATCAAATATAAGCTGTGTCTCGACGTCTCTGCTATATAAACTATAACTTCCTCGAGGCCTGCCCATCAAGGAACGAAAGATCTTATCATACAATAGTCATAGTCCTCCAAAAAAACTACAGCAAATCCATCACTCGAAGATGTTGCAGTGCTTTATGGGGATAGAGCAAACAGGGTAGATTTCCTGTCCGCACCCGCGTCAATATCCAGGCACACATGTTGTGTCTGGAGTTGAGCCCTCTCTAAATACTTGCTCGCGTCGACGCCTTGACCATCTATCCTCTGAAACTGAGCTCAGAGCTTGTGGGAGTGTTAGGTAGGAAATTGCTTCCCAGACTCATGGCCATACGGACTCTGAGGGCATTTGAGCTAGATTGTAATCTCTCCAAGTGAGGCTCAGACCGTATGGGCTAACAGAACTCACGAGGTCCGTTCTACTTCCATCCAAGCTTTCTAGTTTTGACACTAGCGTATGGTATGTTTTCGCTTGTGAAGAAACATGTGTCTCATGTCATGACCTAGATCTCGTCTCATCAACATTGAGGACGTACAGCTATACATTGAAAATTGGTCAGGACATCAACGACGCCGATACGAATGTTATAAACTAATTTATCTACTATATGTAATGTAAACCCATCCTAGGTGTTGTGATACAGTAGATTTATTCATGTTGCACTAACATCTAGAATATAGGGAGCGAGGATCTTGGGGAAGCCTTAATTCCCTAAAGAAAAACGATCCTCGAACTCACTTCCGTGATTCGGCGGCTTTTTTTTGACTAATTACATTGTAGCTGTCGAGACGGCGCCACTTCTCGCATCGTCAGAGTCGAACATCCCCTTCCAGTAAAGTCTATTGGGACTCCCATCCCCTTCTATCCAGTTGTTTCGGTAACGCTAATTTTCCAGGTGGGAAGAAATCACAAGACCTCGTCATCGATCGAAAAAGGTTCGAGCAACCTGTATAAAGCTACGCCGATTGCTGGTACCCAACACGCATTTCCCCTTGATTCCTAGTATGTGCTACTACTACTCGCGTTCGGAATATTGACACCAACCAAGTCACAGCGACGTTAACACCACAAAACCGTAAAATACATCTATATTCACATCATGGTCAGTGTAGATTCTTTCCTCTTGTAAAAAGGATAACCCTTGCTGATTGACTCCATGTAGTCATCCCCTTCCCTTAGATCCTGGACTACTCTTCCCAATAGTGGTCCTATGCTCGGTGTTCTCAAAATGCCAAGTGGCACGTTTGTTGGAGTTGGTCCTGATAACAACCTTTACACGAAAGATAATTTCCCTGCCTGGGAACTCGTTGGTAGCAATAACAACATGGACGTTATAGGTGTGACCGTCCTACCTGATAATACCATCCTTGGTATCGGCACCAATAAACAGCTCTACACTCGTTCCACCGTGAACAGCACGTGGTCTAATATTCCCAACAGTGGCAGTGTCATGGCAGTAACTGTGATGTCTAATGGTGCCCTTCTTGGTGTTGGTATGAATAACCTGCTCTACCAACGCCAGAACCTACGGAGCCCCTGGGTTCTTGTGCCGAACAGTGGCTCAGTGACCAGTATCGCTACCCTACCTAATGGCTCAACCCTCGGCATTGGCATGAATCAGCAACTATACACCCGAGCGACTCTTTCTAGCCAATGGACCTTCATTCCATACAGTGGGTCAGTTCTTGGAATCGCTGTGCTGTCCGATGGGGTGATTCTGGGTGTTGGCACTACCAAACTGCTGTACACGCGTGCTACCCTGACTAGCCCTTGGGTACTTGTCGGGCCGCAAACTGGCCCCATCACGAGCGTTGCACAGATGAATGATAAGAGTTTAATAGGGACAAACGGGAGGCTCTATACCTTATCTGCCCTACCCACCCCATGGAC
The DNA here is from genome assembly GCA_900068955.1 of Clitocybe nebularis. Lineage (NCBI taxonomy): Eukaryota > Fungi > Basidiomycota > Agaricomycetes > Agaricales > Clitocybaceae > Clitocybe > Clitocybe nebularis. The sequence goes on along the minus strand of CEMJ01391352.1, from coordinate 787 downwards.
GGTTGTTCCCGACAGCGGTGGTATTATGGCGATCACTCTCCTCCAGGACAATACGATTCTTGGGATTGGTACGGATGCGCAGCTTCGCACTCGCGCCTCGATGACCAGTCCATGGGTTCTCGTGCCCAAAAGCGGCCTGGTTATCGGCGTTACACAATTACCTAATGGTTCTCTTCTGGGCATCGCGACTAATAATGTCCTATACACTCGCCCTACCCTCTATTCGGAATGGATAGAAGTGCCGAATAGCGGGAAGGTCATGAGTGTCGCCGCCTTGCCTAATGGGACAATTGTCGGCGTCGGAATGAATCACCAACTCTTTACGCGCCACACTTTGGACGATGGTTGGGTCAACGTTCCTAACAGTGGGGATGTTCTGAGTGTCAGTGTACAGCCTGATGGAACTCTTCTAGGAATCAAACGTGGAACGAAGGAAGTCTGCAAGATGGCACCCCTCTAGTAGTGGTGCTGGGGGCACTCTTCCAGGATAGCACGTGTCATAGCACATGTCGTAGCCAAACGATCTGGGCACGCTATTCAGATTCCATCCAAGTAGATTTTACGACATTAATGGATGACTTCCCATAGCCGTAACTTGAATATCTATCTTCAAACCTTATTCAGCGGGCTTTAAAATAAGGGAAG
>CEMJ01391332.1:0-19986 GCA_900068955.1 Clitocybe nebularis | reverse complement strand
GAGCTGCAAAGAAAATAAAATTCTATTCGAGATGACTTTATGAGAAACTCCGGTAATAAGTCAGGTATAAGAGTTCCCCGACCCCTCAAGAGTCGGGAGATGTGGGGGGTATCGTCATAAGGATCGTGAAGCAGGAAAGCGACATAGCGAGAGAAAAAAAAGACTAAGATAGAGATAGACCCGAGACAGCTTAGATGAGGAGAGGCATGATGGTGGGAAGGGGAAGATGATGGATATGGATCAGACACCCGAGGAGAGAGAGAGGAGAGGGAACGAGATGGGATGGCATAAAATGCATGAGATTAATAGGATAGATAGGAAAGGGGGGAGGGAGAAAAGAAGAATCGTGTGTTAATTAACGATAGACGTCTACGGTCTGCCCGACCTAATAATTAAGCGTAATAAATATTGCTGCCGGGCCACTGGTAGGCTCCACTCTGCTCGCCGATAGACTGGGGTGTTTGGGGCATGACCTGGACAGGCGACCACGACTGCGGTTGTGAGGTAGAGTTCATCGGCATAGAATGATGTTGGAGACTCTGAGTCTGGTTTTGGTTTTGCTGGAACTGCAGCTGGGAAAGTAGATCCACGGAGGGCTTCACGTCGTACATCTGTTGCGCCGGCTTCTCGTATATGGGTGTGCCCGACACGGAGTTCACATGGATGTTCCCATGATCTCCTACGCTTGTGTCCGCGGGGATGCTGTTGATGACCATGGACGACTGTTGTACGTGACCATCGTATGATGTGTCGTATCCATTCCCCATCTGATAGTACGCTTGTGGGCTTGGGTTTGTCGCTTGGCCCTGACCAAATGTCGGGGGGCTCGGATGATGTGAAGTCAGCGCTGATCCAGATCCAAATGCCGGTGTCGGTGGGGGTCCACCGCCATTTGTTGATGCGTACGGTGAGCTGGCACCTGATAGTGATGTGCTAGAACTGTGGTACGGACTCGACGCAGACGCGTATGTAGAGGCGTTGGCACTGTGGTCAAATGAACTGTGTTGTTGCTGTTGCTCGTATCCGGGATGATGGTCAAACGATCCTGCGCGCGAGGGTTGTTGGCTAGGGTTGTACAGGGTCGTTGGCGAAGGAGTGAAAGGGGGGTTGGCGAGTTGCTGCTGCTCAAGCTCGTGTAAACTGAATCGCCTCCGTTGCATGGTATGGATATCTGTATGCCCCTGCTCAGCGGCCCCATACGAGAATTCCATTTGACTGGATTCACGGGTTCTGGGATCTTGAGTCATGGAAGACGACCTTGAGCGATATGTATGGTCTTGCATTAATGCACTGTGGGGCAGCTGGGGCTGCGTTTGTGGCGCGGCGAACTTGGAAGCTGTGTCCAGAGGGATGGAGGAGATGAGCTGAGGCTGTGAATGATCTGTAACCTGGCTCTCGCCGTCGCAGTCCCCGCCACGTTTTGCCATCCAAGGTGGTGTCTCCTTCCCAGGTCTTATGCGAATCCCAAATGACGGATAGGCAGCTTGTCCTTTCTTGTGTTTCTTATCCTTTTCAGAGACAACTTTGAGTCGGGACGCAACCTCTTTACGTTGGGGACTCGGCTGGCGAGACTGGGAACGGCGGCGTTGCATTTCGCGGAACTGCTGTTGTGGTGAGGGTCGACGTTGAGGGGGCTGTTGGGGCTGCATAGAAGCAGATGTGAAATCCAAAGCGGACGGATCCATTTGCTCTGCATTACCACCATCCATCTCGAACCCCTGCTCCATTTCCAGAAGCATGTCCACCCCAGCCGAAGCCTCCGCCTCTCGACACACGTCCCCTTCAACCTGGTCATGTTTCCGTTTCAACAAACTCTCCTCTTCCCTAGCTTCCGCATTGCTCACACCAAACGCCACCAGCCTCCTCCTCAGCGCCCCAACCACCCTCCCCATCTCGCCACAGCCACGGCCCGCCCCAAGAGCGCCGAGCACCTCCATCCCCACACCCACGTCCTCCATCACCGCCTTGCTAGTAGCAGCCGCCCCCTTCTGCGACTTCTTCGCCCCATACAGGATCCCCGCATGCGTGCAAATGACAACCGCGTCCAACACCGCCTTGTCCAGCGGGAGGTACTCGTCCATCATCATCATCATCGCCCCGGGGCCCCTCGCAGCCCCGCCCTGGCCACGGACAAGCCGGTGCAGGACACGTGCCGCACACACCACGCCCTGCGCCGCGTCCACGGTGGCCCGGCTGGCGGGGCTCCACGGGTGCGTCGAGTACCCCGCTGTGTGGGGGTGTCGCTGCGCAGACGGCTTCAAGAACGGAAGGTAAATCGCGATGATTAGCCGGTTCGCTACGATCGCGAGTTCAGCGGATAGAACCGCGTCTCGGCAGGGGGTGGGGTTCGCCTGTGTTGGTGTGGGGTTGCTGGCGGTGCTACATTGTTGTTGGCCGGGGGTGACCATGTGCAGCTTTCCCGTTTCGTCGGCTGTCCAGGTGTTTGTCGTTGGTGGGGATGATAGGTGGAATGGTGAAGATGAGTCTGAGCTTTGATATGCCGATGATGGTGAAGGTGGGTGGTGAGTGGTTGCATCATCGGTCCTGACAGCACCAAGGGAAAGGAGTCCTTGTACTTCCCCGATCCAAGTTCGCACATCGCCTTCCATTTTCAGCGCGCGGTCGAGAGTGTACCCGCTCCCACAGCATCCGCAGCTCGGGTGTGCAAGCTGATGTTTCAGGGTTTGTGTTAGTTGGGTGAGGCTTGAAAAGGGAAAACGATCGTGTTAGCGTTATTGTTGCGATACAAAAAGCCAGAAGGAAATGGTGGGAAGTAGGCAAGATGACATACCGACAACGGACGCTGACATATAAAACATCACCAGCGTGCATCTGGGCACCATCTTCTTTCTCTTCCTCATCCTCCTCGTCGTCTCCATCTGATTCTATCTCTTCTTCATCGTCTGCGTCCTCTTCTGTCGCCTCTTGCTCGTCGTGGAATGAATCGTGCTCGTATTTGGAGAATTTCGTTGCCCCGCTATGGGAATAAGACTTGGCGGTCGAGGAGGAATTTGTTGATCCCGGGTTTGCTATCGACTCCGAATTGGTACTAGATCCTGCGCATGCAGGCAGGTGGGTCGAATATTCTGTCAGCGTGATGAGTGGGTTCTGGCCGAGTGCGTCGGAAACAAACCTAACAGAGGTACGTTAGAAAAGCAGGACGAAAACGAGGCCGCGGGCTGAATACACACATGTCATAAAACATGACTTCCCACCAGATCATGCGCCTTCTCTCTTTCTCCGCTTCCCTTTCGCCGCCATATCCGTCGTCGCACTCTGAATCTCGTCGCCGAGCGGCTTTCCTAAGTTTGCTGTTCTTCGCTTTACGCGCAAAGCCATGTGCATCCGTCGACGAGTCGGGGTCGCGACCGAGTCCCAACGCACGTGCATCATTTACCAGTTTCCCGATCTGTCAAGGCCATCAAAAAAAAAATGATGAACAACTTGTACGTAGATGACGGGGGAAAGCCCCCTCGGGGAAAAGAAAGATGTGGTCCCAGAAGCCCCGGAACAAATGCAAAGTGATTCGCAAGACACACTCACCAGAGAAAACGCTCTCTCCGTGCCTCCTCCTCTTGTTTTCCCCTTCCCGGCAGCAACAACATATGCAATTCGCAAAAGTCCGGCTATCAGGGCATCGATCTCGTCCTCTTCTGAAAAGAGCCCCCGGTCGAGTTTCATCTCTCCGAGCTTCTCCTCTCCAGCATCCGTATCTACAGGACGTCTCCATTCATCCCAGACGCCCGCAGCCTGCACTCCAAGCGCATATAGGTACTCAGGGTCGGCATGAGCGTCAGTATTATCCCCATGGCGTGCATTATACAATGCACCAATGGCGAGAAGATAGCATAAAGCCGAGAATAGAGGAAGTGTGGGCTCCGTACTCCTGGGGGAAAGAGAGTCAGGTGCTATGGGGCTAAACGGTGCTGCAGAATCAGAGTGAGGTGTTGACCCTGACGGACGACCACCAAAAAAGATGGTACGGGCAAGGTCGGTTTTTTCCTTCTTCCTGTCCTCTTTGCCCTGATCTCGATCTTTTCTTCTCCGCGATTTTGCGGAACTAAAGACGCTGTTTGAGCTCGTGCAGGGTAAATGGCCCAATGAACCAAATCGTGACCAGGGCACCCAAGGCGCACCGAGGTGGGGGAGAGCCGCGCGGGCTGCTGTGAGGAGGCGGGTACGTGTCGAGGGTGAAGGGAGTTGGGAGAGAAGGGCGGGGGTCACGCCGGGTGATGTGATTGCAGGGGCCGTAGAGTAGGTTTGGTCTATTGAGAATGGGGGGGAAGGGTGTTGTGCGTGTGTTGATGTAGGGAATTCGCGTTGGCTATGAGGAAAGGGGAGGGTGGGGGAGGATGCGGGGTAGGTGTATTGGTGTTGTGTAGTAGACGTAGAAGGTATTGTAGCATAATAAATGCTTAAAGGTGGTAGGTCGACGTATGTGTTTGTGAGTTCTAAATCGTGATCGTCAAAAGATAAAAGGTCGACCTGGGATGGCTCGAGCTTAATGTAACTGCTGCTGCTACTGCTACAGCTACTAGAAGATGCTTCGTGAGAGGGAGATGGTTCTGGGACACAATGAATAGGAGCTAGCCAAATGGCAGTGAGGTCGGCCGTGGGGATAGATATGGGTGCGGGTGGGACATAGGCTGGCGTTTGTGTGTGTCTGTGGTGAAACGAATCATGGTGGTGATGATAGTGGTGGTCGTTTCGTTGTTCTGGGAGCTGTGCTCCAGGGTAGGAAGACTGGAATGGTGGGGGGGTCTTTCCTTGAGTAAGGAGGGCAAGTGCGGTCTCTGTCTGGATGAGACGATTGTTGAGGGAGTGAAGATCAACCTTCTCTGCAGCAGCGGGTGAGTATATGCAGCGAACGACGGTGTCGCGCTTCGTGCAGCTGCCACAGGGGGTCCGTCTATCGCACTTGAGTTTGAGACGCTTGCACTACGGAAATGTCAGACAGGGCGGATGGAAGGGGAAAGGACTGACCTCTGCACAGACTACGGTGATCCTGGAACGGATTTGGCTGTGGGGGGTGAGCAGGACGGGGGAAACGACGGGGAGGGGGACTTACGGGGCAGCAGGGGGCTGGGGCGTTGATTTTGGAGCGTCCATGGTTGAGGGGGAGGAAGCGGGGGAGACGTTGGGTTTTCAGTGGAAAGGAGAGACCCTGAGCCCGAGTCGGAAGCAGGCCGCCCTGCCGCGGTTCAGTTGTGAATTCACTTTATTTCGCTTGAGTCAAGCAAGCCAGCTCAGTCCGCGGCCCGTCTGTATCCCCATCGCTCTCTACCGACCCTAGCCCTCTGCATATGGGGCTGCTCCTCTTCGGCATTCTCCAATATATTGCTTACGATCCCTTTCAGTTCCTGTGCCTTCGCGGTCCGTGTATTTCCCCCCACACATCCTCATTCGGCAACACATGTCATACAAGCTCTGGATCCTGCTCTCACGTAAACTAAAACTAACCCCCCCAGCTTACACCAACCCCCGTCTCTTCAGGTCGCTTCTTCACCCCAAGATTCACCCTCTTCTGGTCCTTCGTCCTTCACGGTTCCCTGCCAACTTGTTCCATTCTATCATGCCGAACAAAGGGTCGTCCGTGCCGTACCAAGCATCTAGCCAATTTAGACATGGGCATCTCGCCCAAAACAGGTCGTGGCTTGTGAAATAACTGGCACACACACCTACAAATCAAACCCAATCCGGCCCAATTCTGTACTTCTCGCAATGTCACTAGCGCAATATGTGTAATATTGACGATCATCACCGATCACTGTACTTAATCCAATATCATCACTGACGGCACCGTTCGAGCTTCGCAAACGGACAATGCCAGATTTAATTTCACATCTATCTATCCATCCATCCCTGCTTGATGCCTCTTCTCTAACGTTAATAAAAAACCTGGAGCCTTCTGGCCACTGCCAATCAATGCCACTCCATATACCGAACTGAATCATACCTCAAACTCATTGTATACCATCTCAGATCCGGTCCAATCCAAAATATACAAATTTCCCCACACCCCCGCACACACGCATAACACGGGTACTGTCTTGTCGTGCACCAGCCAGCAACGGTATAACGCCGTCATGATCGAAAATTCTATAGAAACTGCGGAACAAAGCTATCCCGTGCCTTACGCGAAATGTGAAAGGGATTGGTCAGGACTGATCACACAATCGTGAATCATGAAATTCAAAGCCGGCCTTCGGGCTCGGGTCAAGTTGGAAGTTGGGCTCAAGGCTCTGCCTGCTGGCCTAATGTCTGAGATTTTTCTTCGACATACCACCAGGCGCAGGTCAATATGCAAAACGTTCACCTTCAAATACCTGAATATAGCACCGGAATAAAGTTGACACCCAGCGCTAAGGGGTCGTGGGATCCATTTTCAGGGAAGAAAGCCATGTACCTCATGGGCATTAGATAGCAAGTCAAGTCCCAACCTATTGGATTCATAAAATCTGTCAAAGCTGTTGAATGAATGAGGACCAAACCAGAAAGAAAACGCCCACCATCTGTGTCCATCTATGTCTCTACCAAACGGCGTAAACCTTCCCGCAGCTGAACTCGAGACATGTTACGTATATACGTTCTGTGAACAACGGCAGGGTATACTTGAATAGAAGTGTAGTCCCAAAGATATGTGGCACATCCGGCGGCAACTCGCGCCGCGCCGTTTAGTTGCTATAAAAATGTAAGTTCCCGGACGTCCACCCAGCAATGAATGCCTTCGGTGAATCTCAACCTGGATCTGTTGCCTTGTGGCAGTGAGAGTTCGAAGAAGCCCATTGTTCTATTAATTACAAGCGAAACCTCAAAAAAAAACAGGGTGCTCATAACGTACGCTCGGTGGGCGGTGCCGCTGATTTGAAGTTTATGCTGACAGCCCCCGAAAGTATTGTATGGTTGCGTGTTCAGTTTCATGATACTCACCGCGCGCTACAGGTGCGCCGTGGGTTTGCGTACTACCTTGTAGCATGGATTTAGCGCTACTTATCCCAGAATATCATTCTATTGCTACGGTCCGTAAACCGCAAGTCGCCCGACCTAGTTCAATTGATCAAAACAATTCCATTAACGCAAAAATAAATTACCGTAACAAATCGTTTCCCCCTCTGTTTCCCTGTTTTTCCCGCTTCATCATAGTATCCAGATGCCAACGGATGTCCCGCCCACGTTCTATTCCCATGACGTCCTCTGTCACGACGGGAGATAAGTTCTATCGAGCGTAAACGAGGATTAACATCGAGCACAAACGAGGATATCAAACGATAGGCGAAGAACCCATGCTCAGATCCGGCGGCATCTTCAAGCCCCATTTACAATTTTCACCACAGGCATGCAGAGTCCCTTGAAAAGAACAAAGAAAAATGTTCGTAGCAGTCCCGTTACCCTGTATCCACCATCTATTATCTATCATTCTCGTGGGGAACCCTCATCATTTACGTGGGATCCGTGGGACAGGTGACGCGAGGATTTAGGGAGAGACGGACAGGACGCCCACGAACAATAGAAGCATTGCTATCACCTGTGATTTTCTGGTAAAACGGATAGGTGGTCATATTATATGCAGGGCAGGCTGTGGTTTGGTCGTGAGTACGTCCAATGCAGCTTTCAACGTTTCTAGGGAGGGAACGGGTTGAGCTAAGCTGAGCTGGCCAACTTTCTGGATACGGGAGGTGGGAATGAAAACCTCGCTTTTTACTCGGAAGAGGGCTTATTCCATCTTCATTAACGTTCACATTCTCACCTTGCATGACCGGCATTTCGAGAAATTGGGAACTAGAACCTGGCATGAACGAACGAGATTCGAGATCCAGGCTTTCAAGAACCCGCACAAGGAGCAGGTGCCAAGGAACAGACAACACTATGTGCACTCTAAAATAGAGGGAGTCAGATTCACAAGCGCGGGAACCAGTGCGCAATGACACAATACCCAAAAATACACTCACCCGGCTCCCAGACACGGGAAAGAAGGTGCGGTATGTAGGATGCAAATGGGGAGAATTTCTATTGGAGAACAATCCGAAGGCGGTAAGTTGAGGAATGTTGAAGGGCCGGGTACCAGATCCGGCGGCAGCGATTGACACTGCCGCAACTTGCCGTAGGCCTCCTAGGAATTGCCGGCCCTGGTGCGTCGCGGCGTGGGCGTGGGTGCCAGCGGTGCATTCATTAAAATCAGAACACAGGAATGTGGAATGCGGAATACAAATTATAGGCTTAAACGAGAAAGTCGTTCCCAGGAAAGGGACAGACCCGGGATTGTCGCACCAGGTATAGTTTTGGGACTGGTTTGTATCAATGATTCGGACACCGATCATGTCGTTATGTGTTCTTATCATGCAGGGATTGCCTCCGAGACTTGGGCATCAAACGTAAATGCGTGTGTCCAAGTTGGATTTATGCACGTTTGGCATGAGTGAAATGTATTCAAGTTTATAATTAGCTGCATCACACCTGTCATGCAGAAGATGATAGCATATGTGTCTTACGTCGCTATCTCAATATTGTGGTCGCGAAACGAATAGAGCGATTAGGTCCTCACAGTTCCGTTGTGCTGCGTGTTCGGGTATAATGCTGCCGTGGCCTTATCGAGTCCAGAGCTTTGAAGTGGACGAAATGTGGGGATAGAGCTTTGTCGGTTCCCTGCAAGGCCGTCATAGTTGTAAGACTGATACAATGACGATATGCTGGCATATGGATGATGGTATTCGAGTCCAGGGACCATGAGCCCGTCCCAGGCAGGGTCTTCTTGTGTGACCTTGCTACCTAACAGGTTTAGTTCAAACCCGACTTGCCCATTGCCGTTTCGTACACTCGAGCGATGCACGGTCTAATCCGGTTGATTCGGCACGGTTATCGACACGGCCTTCAAGTTTCAACTCTATTCACAGGCTTTCCAAAATAAAGGGGATGAGGGCCCGCGCTCACGCTGGCGTCATGCCGAAATCTATAAAAAGTGATAAGCGTACATATGGAAACCCGAGTAAGAATTTATAGCCCATATATATCACAATGGACATTGAAAAGATCTCTGATCTCTGGATCACAGCTGATATCTCGTCGCGACCTGCAACCTCCTATATCGACGAGCGTCACTCCGGCCCAGTTTGGCCCGTCAGTATTCCTTCGTGGTTAAGACCAATACTAATAGGGTTGACGTGGGATTAGTGTCATCAAGCCATGCGATAAGCATAGACAGACTTTTCGAGAAAACCGAGTATTGTGTGGAACGTGGGTGTGTTGAACGTTCGCGATCAGTCTGTTCCGAGTCTGGTCTTGGCCACGTGATGTATCTACCACCTGGTCCGTGCGGAAACTGACATTAGTAGCCTCCCCTACGTCGTACGATAGGGTCGCTCAATTATCTCTACTCAGACTGGTCACAGATTCCTGGACGGGGCGGGATGTTTATCCTTCTCAAAATCGTGAGTTGGGTGAAAAGGGCCCCTGGGTCTTTTATCCCCATTTTAGTTTGAGGCTTTGATGAAGGGAGGGACCCAAGAACTCTCCAAAGCCCTTCAGGACAACCTAAGCAATCTATCTATCAATAGTGACTCCAGCTCAGCTATCAGTACGTTCAATCCAATCATAGTCATCAACAAAGTTCATCCTAAGTAGGTCTGCATCAACCAGTGCGGGCTTTCATCGGCCTCCCCTGGGCGCCCTCGACGCACCCCAGATACAATGGGCGATAAGCAGGAGTCCGACGTTGCATCAACGTCGGCCGCCCCATTGTTAAGATTTGTACCCTACATATCCGGCCCGACATGTTTCTAAAGAAATATATATACCACCTTCGAGCTCAGAAGTGCTACAATCGAAGGGCATTGCTCTTCAGGACATAGTAAGCCCGCAGTCACAAGGAGTCCTAAATTGCTACTAATATCCCCACGACAGCCCACGCCTGTATATCTGTGCGGATGCCATTATCCCTCTTAGTATAACGTTATAAAAGTTATACCCAAAGCATAAAAACCATTCTCAGGCGTCGAAATTAGCTAAATCCTGATCGATTCAACTTGGCAAGCCCTCGCAGCTTATGTCCATTGACATAATTCACCGCTGTCAACTTCCTTGATACATCGTCCGGCGAGCTCTTCGGCTACTATAATCTACCGTGGAGTACTCCACCTCTTGCATGCCCAAAACGAGTGAAAGCCTAAAAAAAACAACTGATCGGTCGATTTCTGTGGTGAGTTGCATCCCCCGATGGTTGTGGCCAGCGCCTGACTTCCTAATTAATTTTCCAGATTGAAACGCTGGGCGGGCGAAGTTTAGCTGCCCTGAAACGCGGATATTTCTCCGTAGCACCTTCTCCAGCCTGGTGTCTTATCGATCGATCCCTTCATGTTAACCCGCGGGCCGTCCGTAAAGGAACAACATTCCGTTGAACCACCCATGATTTTTTATGTTTTTAGGAGCGATCGAATCACTTCACGCTGCTCTTGTTTGGTTCATCAAGTTGCACCTTGTGACGACCGTTCAATTCATTTGCCGAAGCAGCATTTTCTGAGGCCAGCCGGCGAATTCACCCACTTTATGCCCTGATTCTTATGATCTGGAGATGTAAATCTGACTCTCCGTATTTTTCCTTCAATTGGACCGAGCCCGAACCGGTGACCGTCTCAAGGGGGGAGTTTTCCGCGAGTGATACAAATGGGTTTATCGAAGCCTGTGTGCAAAATTGAGCAAATGGGGTATACATTAGATTTTACATCGATAGGACCCGCGGAGTTGGTGCGTTAGATGGCCTTTTGAAGACGAGCACACTAACACTATTCATCCTACGGCTCCAGTTTCACCTTGAATTATATTGCCAGCTATGTTGATTGTAATTTTCGAGGATCGCCATCCATGTTAGGAATGATCTGCTTTTGTGACGTGCAATGACATCCACTTCATTTAACTGAATGGGATCAACACCATGGGATGGGAAGATCCAATGTGTTTATTCCTTTTGAAAGTGAGTCTCCCTGTTTCATCTTGGTTGGTCAATATCTTTTGGTCGACTGTTGGCTGATCACATGCCATCCAAGCAGCTGTTCACTCTCCGGGAAAAAGAGATTAAATCTATGTGGTAAGATACATCTGCTCCAGCTTCATTACTTTCTTCGGCCTGACAATTCCCGGAAACTCCCACCAGCGGAAGAACACCCTCAACCTTCGTTTTGGGAACGAGGGAAACTGTTTTCTTGGCTACTGCCACGACCTATCGCGATCGTTTAACAGGTTGATCCAAGGTCTTTCCACTTGTGTGTTCGACAAATGTATGATCTTGATTATACGCCTATTGGAAAAACTCAACCAAGTTTGCTGCCCTCGGTTAAAACTATACCCGCCCAATCCAATTCTCTAACAGAATCAGGGACACCCGTCTTTTATGTTTCATTATCCTATACAGCCTCTTGATCTACGACAATCGACCAGTGTCGTTGACTATAAGGGTTACTGGCGCCTAAATATCATCATTGTGTCAGTATCCATACGCCTGACTAAATTCTGACCGTCGAACTATGGCATGTGCCTGCAGCTGACTCGAGAGCAAGTATGTACGTTGGTCATTCCGCATGACATTTACGTGTACTGAATGGGCAAAAGACAGGAAAGGAAACCAATACATTGGCAGGCGCCACGAGTTTGTCATCGAGCTGTTTAACCATAGTTCCGTCCACTATTTCCATGTCTTTCTGAGTGGATATGGCAGTAGCCTCTTAGGCTTCTTTACGGCTCCTTTCCCGTACCCGCCTGGCCCAACATTTCCGTTGTCGTGGCTCGCGCTTCCTTAAGAAATATCAGATGCTTCCTCTACACCTCGATCTTCCCTTTGAAGACTGGTCTTGATGCCTCGTTTCTTTTTGACGTAAGTTCCTAGATTATTGCGAGCATGGCGGAGGATCTAGTCATTTTGATGGTTTACTCTTTGCTAAACACTGATCAAAGAGTCAGCCTCAGAGCCTACGGCCCGGTTTATCCGAGCAAGCATCAACAGTGAGATTTCTCGATAATTTGGATGTCGGATGTCTTAGAACTAGGAATCATGCTCAGTATACAGATAAGTGCAATCAAGAGACAAAGTAGGCCGTTTTGTTTAGACCCCTTCAAAAACTAAAGCTTGATAATTTAACTATTGAAGGAAAGCTAATTCGGGTAACCCTAAAGGATGTTGACAGTAGCCTGCTTCAATGGATCAGAAACATAACCCTTGTGTCTATCAGTAGACGTTAAATGTCTACGAGCCTGGGGAATTTATTCAAATCACCATACCGTCGTAATCGAAGACGGCCTCGCGGCTAGGGATTCAATACGATAGACGTTACCTGTTTAAATGATGCCTTTGACCCGTCAACCCCAGATACCCACCAGCCATGACAAGCCACTAGTCTGACTAGTGGCTCGTTTCCTCACCTCATCGATAGATTCTTTCCCAAGCTTTCCCAAGCCAGGCCAAGACACCCTAAGGCCGAGCCGCAAGAACACAGCACCCTCCGGCACCAAGCCGCCGGTCCCTTTGGATCTCTCCTGAAACCATGATGCATCACGCATCACTTACAAGACGTTGTGAAGAATCACTGCCTCGATTGCGGTCAAGAAGTACGTACGCCTGTTCATTAATTTGTGATTCTAGATGGACGAACTTCTTGCTGCACTTGGGAACCTGCAGGTTTTCGCACCGTTTTAACAAACATAGATATTTTATGGCACTGCTACTGAAAGTCTCAGTATCCGGGGGTCCATTGACCGCAGTGCGAGCTGTATCAAAGGAATCGACTTGACGTTCACATTCATTCCATCAAGACTTCGCTCACGAGCCAGGTACCGGGGCTAGATTCATTGCAACTTTTACTGAAGCGGGCAACTATTTCTCGTTTTCACCTACCCACAGATGGCCCTTCCTAAAATATCAGGGTGGAGGGTATCCGGGAACCTCCATGTAAGGGTTGGTTCCGGGCGATCGTCCAACTCTAAGGAATACCTAGGGGCGGAATCAATATACACTAGAATGTATGGAACACCTGACATTCGCATGGTGACCTCGTTTTCTAGGGTGTGGATGCTTATGAAGTATGTACTGGTATTGTTAGAGCCTGGCTCCACTCACCTGATTAATAACAATAGGATAGCTTATCTCTAATTCGTTTAAACCCTGCCCAAGACCCGGGCGTGCAATAATGGTGATAAATTTTAGTTTACTGGTCTGAGTACCAAGCATGAGGGTGGGAAGACAGCCCTTTCGTTTCTGAATTTTTAAGACACCCATGATGCTAACTTTCCTCGACGCATCACAAGATAGGGAGAATATCCCTGCTTAACACAAACCGTATGGGCGGGGGGTGTATAAGTTGGGTAGGGTCGCCTTATGAGTCTCAGATAATGTTGGCCGTTCAAAGCTTATCCCAGGGTGTACGCGAGCTGGGCTTTGGGATTATCCTTAAAGTGCCCCCCGGCATCCATGCTCAAAGCTACCTTAGTTGTGGGTGTTCGCTCTCGGACAGGTTTCGATATCTGGTCTGGGGGAACGTTACCACCTGGAAGTGAAGACCGCGGGTGGATATGTCTTTGAGGGGGCAGGACGGTCGAGGTGGTGTTTTTGGAATCCCAGATCGCATCGACCATAGTGCCGATAGCTCGTGCCTCTAGGATTGCATTGCGTGGCCAGACACTTTTATTGTCAGCACCTGTGGCTTCATTTTCAACTATACGATATCAGTGCAGGATGGCCCAGCGGGACTTTCATACCGTGTACTGTGCGGTACAGACCGGCATATCCAGTATCAACTGTAGCCTCGGGGTCGACCCGAGTCTTCGCCTGGATAGTATATTCAGTCTATGCTATACCGCCACGGTCAGAACAAAGCTCTGCTCTCAAATTTACTCTAGGCGCTAGCAGGACTTGACCCAATATTTGACCAAGTCCTCACTTGTACGTATTATGAGTGATCTATATCGTGTTCTAAGTCAACTTGATATGATGACTGAGGATTGGTTCAATATGATCTCTTCCTGTGTCTCATAGTTGTGTTGAGGTGTGATGCTTTAGGATACCGATTCCTGTTTCACAGTGTTGTAGGACTAACAAGAAAGGGCGTCCTTGCAATTAGTTAATCAAGATATCCTTTTATATGTCGCTTTCAGACAGAGAAATTGGGAAATGGCATTGAAATAAACAAGCTCTGGAATGATGAGAAACATATAGAAATATTCTGGCGGAATCCTTTTTCCTGATGGCCGTTGACAGGAGAAGCGGTGGACCTGCGGCAGAGGTATCTTGCTTTCTTGTGGACGTTAAAAGATTGATGGCCGAGGCAGATATGCCGATTGCTCGATCGGAACATAGTTGAACCGGGGCGGTGGGGGTGTCGGTGTGATTGATGCATTGGGGGAGCGGGACCAACCGATTTTCATAACGAATTCAACAACAAACTCTAATGTTAATTGCGTCAGGGGGTTCACCTATAGAACCTCCCTCGAATCTGGTCTGGACATTGGGTCTCTGCCCGTTCATGGTCTAGTATTTTGGTTAGTACTTAAACAATCATAATGCCAAGTTCCGATGGACAGTGTACGGCGGGGCGCCAGGGCGTCGGTATGTTACTCCTCTGTATGCTATGCCACACATAACGGTGTGCTCTTATATGCCCCCGCCATTGGCTGGAGATGCCATCATCTAGCAACCTTACCAGGCCAATCTACTGTGCCTCTGCTATAGTATAAGGGTCGGCCTCCGTTGTTTGTGGTTTAATCCGACTAGTTCGCCGGGATCCGGGGGCGTGCGGTAAGGGTGGTTCATTTGTGACCCCAACCCCAGGGATTCAGAGGGGTGGAGCTCTGTGGCCCACCGAATGGTCCGTGCCTTGTAAAACCCCTTGGCAGGTAACGGGTGCAGTGTGTCGCTTGGGGGGCCACGATCTGTGGTCACCCAGCAATACTCGTTGACTCTGTGGTAGTCACTGAAACTCCTGGGCTATGTCGAAGGACAGTGATTCAGCTGACATATGGTGGGAAGGAATGGTGAATGCATAAGGATCGGCCGAGCGATAGGGCTGAACTTGTGATGCCCGAGGAAGTCAGGGTAAGAAATACTAATTCCTCGCGGGTCGTAGGTGTTTAGAACAAAGGGCACGAGGGTGGAAATAGAAAGCCAGAAAAGGGAGGTGTGGGTCCAGCTATGGGAGACTACTTAGGGACCAGGGGTGAGGCCAGTGCGGTATCACGTTTACAGAACGCCAAGAGACATCGGGCCGCCCAAGCTTGAAGACATATAACCGAAGGAGTATGTAGGAGTGAGTGATTGGAGCTGGTCCTAAATTCGCATCTAGAATCAATTCGAAACGAAAGCCCACGATCCTAAGTGTGCATAACCGTCTGACATGGAACGGATAGGAATAATTTAGTATTCATTTGGGCCCGTACGGGATGCATCAGTAGTCAGCACTCTGGAGAGGAATTGGATATCATTTATGACCAAGCCACTCTCGAGGCAGGGATCGTCAAACCTGTAACCTCCTGAGTGAAGACTGTTAGACTGAAATAGAGTTAACCCAACACCTCGACCAAACCCCATGGACACTGTCCAGTCAATATCATAAAGGGATGCATCTTGAAGGTTGAACTTGATACGGAAGACCAACGTGAGACGCTCAGACACTTGACAACGTTGTTATGATCTGAAGATACATCGACCCGCCAAAGTTGCAGCGTCTGCGCATGCCGAAAATGCGCTAGATTGTGTTCATTGCTATGGTCGCAAACAGGTCCTGCCATGATCTCATCATGGAGAGGGAGCGGTTGCGTATTATTTCTAAATTCCTAAAACATTATCCGGATATAGAGATACCACCGGGAGAGCATCTACGGTTGTCGTTCTCTCGCCTGCTCGACATATTTCCGCATTAAACCAACTACTTTTGGCAAATTCTGGCTATATTTCGCTGACGTGGCGACTACGTCCAGCAGAAGACTTGGTTTAGATTCGGCGTCGTCTGGATGGGGCACCATCATTTCTGTTCTCACATATTCTTCCAAACGGCGAAGTTTTGCTTTGGCTGCTTCGACTTGAACAGGGTCACCGTCCCCACCAAGGAGATCTGCTTTATTGGCAACAACCATTCGAGCTTTTGCACTCATCCCAGGTTGATACTTCTCAAGCTCTTCGCGTAGAACCTGCAGTTCTTCCCAGGGTGATGGGCCGGATAGGTCCACCACATAGACCAAAGCAAGTGAACGCTCCATAGAACGCAAGAACGAGTGGCCAAGACCGACATTTTCCGAGGCACGGGATATCAGACCTGGATTGTCAGCGATGGTGAAGCGGAACTTTTCAACAAGGTCGAAGTAATAACCAGCACGAAGATCAGCATCAGCCGAAGCAGGAATGCCCTTGGCCGGATTCTGATTCCGAGTCAGGGATTGGGCAAATTCCCCATTCTCCATCCTCTCCTGTTGTTTGCTCTCTTCAATCAAAGTTTCATCATGCACAAGGTTGGGTGTGACCCCTCCTTCGAATGTTCCATCGTCCGCGACACGGACAACGCCTACAACGGGATTTAGGGTTGTAAATGCATAGCTCGCAACTTCGCTTTTTGCCCTCCCTCCCGTCAGAGCACGCAATAATGTACTCTTTCCCGCATTTGGCATCCCAACAAGTCCCACATCTGCCAAGAGTTTGAGTTCAAGTGACAATGTGATGCGTTCTCCTTCATGACCACGGCTTGCGAATTTTGGGGATCGATTGAGAGCTGAAGTGAAGTGGGGGTTACCCAGGCCGCCAAGGCCACCTGCTGCTATAAGGTGTCCCATTGGTTCGTGTTGCTTCACTCCAAGTGGTGCGTCGGCTGCTCGTTCCACATTTTCTTCCTTGTCAAGGTCCAAGAATATTGGCTGTTGCAAAGCCCGTTTTCGTCTGTTGAGTCTCCTCTCCCTCTCTTGTTTGTACAATGCAGTTTCTGCATCCTTGAATGTATCTCTCTGCACGTTCGCCTCACTGTATCGGGGATAATGCAACCATCGGTTGTCTCGCATTTTATCTCGTTTTTCTGTGAGGCTCAGCCCCTCCAAGGATTCTTCTTCGGCCTCCCATTCATCCTTGGCCCGTCTTGGGTCATCTCGGGGCAGCTCGCGAACAACGGTTCCCAAAGGTACCCTTATAACCAGCGGAGACCCATTCCTTCCATTCTGCCAAGTACCCTGGCCATTCCCACCAGGATCACCACGGATGCGTTTGGGAATCGAAGAGAGTGTTGTAAGATGAGGTGTTGGAAGGATATACACGTCGCCGCCTCGCCCGCCATTACCGCCGGACGGCGGACCGAAAGGTTTGAACTTTTCTCGGTGGAATGCTGCACAACCGTCTCCGCCTGTACCTATCATTGAAATGTTCATGTTTGTGGATGAGAGAAAAAAGACAGATAGCGCACCTCCACGAATGTTAACTATTAGATTGTCGAGAAAACTTTGTCCCTTGTGCAACCACCTCAGCAGTCTGAGAACTAAAATGACGGGCCCACTCACTCCTTGTTTCCGCTTCCATTCTGTTTTTCGGCGGCGTCGTATATCGTCAAAATCAGGAGTTTTTTCCTCCCCTTTCTCGGGAGGAGACAACCTGGATGTGGCTGTTGCTGCAGCTCCCGTCAGAGGCCTTATAAAAGATGTACGAGACTTGAGGACAGGTGGAAGAGCAAACGATCGTGGCATTTGCTCAATTAGGATGCCGGTCCGAGCTCTGTTGACTTTGTTTCGGCTTTGTCGCAGGTTCAACAAAGATACATCACGAATCATGGACCATTACATTACAAGAAAGCTCGCCCTCTTCAATATCTAAACAAAATCCTCGGACCGGGAGCGGTTCAGACTTGAGCAGCGCCTATTTCTGGAGTTCATGTTGCGTAGGCTATGAGTTTGGTTCCCACGAAGTCCGACTGTTAAGTAAGTAGGTCTATTCTTTGTTTTTCATCGTGTGAGCAACTAGGTTGGGTTATCTGTAGGAAGACACAAGGATGCAGAACATCAGGAAGACGCTCTTGTCTAGGTTACCGCGTCAATTCAAGGTAAACCGCCTACCAATTCATTTGGAGGATGAGGACTTACTTCGAATAGAAACGCAAGTCCGATATCACTCTTATTGGTTCGAATGACACTCTCCCCACCGAACTGTGGCTGGAGATACTGTCGTATCTACCCATAGAGAGTATAGACGCTCTCTCACTGACTTGCCGTGCGCTGAACGAAATCTCACAACCACTCTTCTTCCGACGCCAAATTCTAATGCACCCATTCGCCAGCTCTATAACCTATCGTGGCCTGGAACTCAAATCATACATGGCACGCTCCATGGAACGGCTGGATTTCCTCACCTCGCCTCGCATTGCTTGTCATGTTCAGGAGATCTCACTGACTCCCTATCCTCGGGGACACTCGCTCAGTCGTAGTGGTGCGCCTCATGTGCCAGAAAACGACATTGTGGATCGAATATTTGATGTTCTCCCGTTGTTCCCCAGCCTCAAAACGCTAATTATTCACTCTATTAAATCTACCCCTCGAAGGATGGACATTCTACAGACTTTGTGTTTGCAAGTATTTGAGCTGGAAACGCGGGGAGACGACAGAACATGGCTTATGAATATGCAGGAAGATGAACCGCTACTAACACCCATCATGGCACGACAATCGTTTTCATTCAACTGCGATGCTGGTCCCCACCAAAGTCCACTTCCGATTCTCATTCCATTGAAATTCATGTATTCTGAGCTCATAAAGGAAATCACATCCGGTCCAAATGGCACAGAAAGTATCTTAGCGGCAATTTCACTTTCTCCATCTCCCTTTGTTCAACTCGAGCTTTTGGATATATCAGTCCGTTTCGTATCCCATGTGATGTTCATTGCCGCGCTGCGACAGTGTCCTCGTCTAATAGCTCTTCGTCTCCGTTCCTCAGCCACTGATAGTCCAGCCCATGCACGGCCTACAATGGTTCCTCTTCCTTCCGATGTCCTACCCCATCTAGTTTCTTACCACGGGCCCCCATCTCTTGTTCCATTCTTTTCTCAGAATCGGTTCCTCCGCGACATAAAACTTTGGTCCTCAAGAAGCATTATGTCCACTTTCAAGCCTACCCATCTTGCGCCAATCCTTACGCAAATCGGAACACACGTTGTTTCACTGGAGATTGCAGTGACGACCGTTCCTTCTTTTCTCATAGAAACGATGCAGAATCATCTGCCAAATCTCAAGTCTCTTTCTATTAATGCACACCTGGCGCCTTATCATCCCGGCATACCCACTTCATACATTACACATACATCACATACACCTATAATTAATGCGGCCGTGATGGGTGGCAGCAAATACCATCTGGACGTTCTAAGTCTTGGCGTCCAGCTTCCGGGAATACACAGCCCAGAGCAGGAGACGGCTGCCATAGAAGTCCTGGACAAGTTTCCAGAAGAGTATGACCCAACGTCGTGGGGACATTGGGCGATAGACTCACCATGGTCGAGGATTATCTGGGAAAGACTAGAAAATGTTAATGATCCTCACAACCAAGTGCGCGGACGCATGAGCATAGAGAATGTTGATTACTTTAGACCTGTATTTAGGACTAACGAGTAGATTAGGGATTATAGCATAGAATCCCTTAGAATGCATGGACTCCGGTGATGTCATATGTGTTGGCTTTATTTACAAGATCATATCAAGCTGGTGCCTAGGACTAATTCCATTTCGGGCGTAGCCTCTCGAAAGTAGTATAGAATTTTTGCTATCTCGAAGACATGAGGATCTAGAGCGTTCGTTAGGCATAAATAGCGGTTTGCTAAACTCCCAAGATGAAGGCATGATGGACTTGATTCCTGCTTTTCTTTCCTAAGTAAGTGAAACAAACCCGTCGCGCCATGTCCGGTCTTGATCCCATCCTCCCTATATGTGACCCGCTACATTTTTGAAAGTGACCTCCCAGAAACTCCGTTACCCATCATTGGAAGGATGTCTGTA
>CEMJ01391328.1:227-10502 GCA_900068955.1 Clitocybe nebularis | reverse complement strand
CTTGAAAAAACTGGAAAATAAATACTATATTTGATCATCATTTGTCTACTATGTGTTTACTGGGCAAATAATCTGATTCCTCCAGCATTGGTTGGGTCATAATAACATGACATATCCCTTATCTCCATAAACTTCTCTCTTCAATGGTATGTGGTCCATCTTGTATGATAATGAGTCTAACCCCTTTAATAGCCATACAGATAATTAAGCCTTGGCTTGAAGCATAACCAGTTACTCCATAAATTGCATCAATATACTTATATTACATATATACAATCATACATCTCTTTACAATACAATTGACCAAGGAGAAACAGACCTTTACCTGAGATTGTCATATGCCCATTCTTCACCATCAACAGATTGCTGGAATACCAGGGTGCTTATTGGTGTGGTGAAGCCAGAAGCAAGGTCAGTGTCTCCAATGTCATGGTTTCCTTGCTCACGAAGGTGGAGCAACATTCTACAAGCCAGAGAAGAGGACACAAGGTGCTGGAATCTAACCACTAGTTTCAGCTAGCAAACCATATAATTGACCACCAGTGGCATACATTGCTGTTATATTCCCAAACTGAACCTGCAAAGCCTAAAATTAGCATTAATTTCAGAACAGAAATGTTAGAGAATGTACCATTGTCTTAGATGAGTAGACAATCATGTTTACTAAAGACAAAGTGAACAAGCAAACATAGCATAGGACTCCTATGTGCAGGTTGGAATAGACTATCACTGAAAAGATGCAATATACCTTCATGAAACACAGCTTGCCAAAGTCCACTATCCTGTGCTCTAGGAACTGTGTCTTGACTAATAAGAAATTCATGGAACTCTGAGATCATAAGTATTAAGGAATGACTCACAAGTGTGATAGGCCTTGATCAACATGAGAGGAAGAGTAACTGAAACACCAGTGATTTGAGTAAATTATGGAAGAGCTGTCAAAACAGATGGATAATACCAAAATAAAGCACCAGAATTAAAGCATAGCCATATGATGCAGGTGTATCATTTTTGTATTGATAACACCCACTAGGCAATACCTGGGTAGGTACTGTAGTAGCTTTGAGGAGAGTTAGTATACTAAATAAGCAAGTGAATAAGTTACTCACATTTTATATTATCTGCCCATATGTATACAACAGCATATCCAGGAACCCAAATGAAAATGAAAAGGACAGATAAAAGGATTGTGATTTTGCGGCCTCTGTCCCATAGTGCCCATATCCGAAGGGAAAATATAACTATGAATCAGCAATAAGAGTGCTCTAAGAGAGGGTAGTATAAGGGGCTCATACATTCAGCAATAAGCATGCAAGTGCCTATCATCCCTGTATATGTTTTTGAGCAATGATTAAAGGGACTGTACTTATCAAGCCTTACAAATAACATATTTATCTCCTGCAATACAGCCTCCAAGTGCAGGTACATTAAAGTCTAGAATTCAGATAAGTGTTTGACAGTGTAGAGCATGTTGAGGAAAGCTAACAGTAAAATCGGACACCAAAAGTAGAAAAGGGTAGATATCTTGATAAAAGGTACAGGAGTTTTGGGATACTCCAAGGTGACCACCAGATGAGTGATATTTCAGATTCAATTAAACACAAGTAATCATATGTCTAGGGTTTCAAGCATGAGATAGTTATTGATTATCCATGAGCATTCTGAACTGACCCATAGAGATAGACAAGCCACTAATCATTTCCGTGTTGAGTTTAATATGTAAATGAGTTATCTGGAGACTGCACTTGCCACTAATATACTAATAGTACATCAGATCAGTAGTATTTTATGATAATGTTGAGTAGGTTGACCATGATCCACATACACATACATTTTGTAATTTTATCCAATGAAAAGCTTCTATAACCTGAGGGTCCATTCTGATCAAGGTTGGTAGAGCACTAGGGGACCCTGAACTTAGAAGAACTGAAAGTGAGCATTGAGTTATGGGAAAGGTCTCTAAATTGAAAAACTCAGACTCTATGTGAAGACTGTTGGTTGGCACCGCGAGGGCTTGTAAATTATCTGGGGTAAACAAGTAACAACCAAACACAGTAGTACAGCGGGAAGATGTCTTGATGGGATCAAAATTTATGACTCTGGGACTTGCTATTCTCCTTGCCTTTTAGTAGCGATTCTTACAGGGTTTGTGAATAGCAGTGATTTCAACTGTCTGACGGAAAGTTTGATGAGGGTTTTGTAATGATAGGGCTTCTAATAGGGGCCATATACGCCACATATTGGCATAATGTCAACAAATGACAGATCGGCCTGCTCGACACAGCCCTCAAGACACCGACACCATTACAAGAATCATGACTAAACAAGATAATGCGATCTCGATTCTCCAAGTTATTTGAAGGGGTGAGAGGCTGGGCTGTCAATCATTCACACAAACGTTGATGGGTGGAGGGGACGTAAATTGATTTCATAGATGGCTTTCACTGTGGGAGGCAAAGGTTGGCGCTTACGACGACTAACTTCTTCTTCATCTTTACTTGGTTGACCCTCGGTTTTGGCATGATCCGCGGCAACATGATAAGTATCTACCTATTGGTTAGACAACTAGTACAAGGGTGGGACCCATGGTACAATCAAACCACAACTTAGATCATTCAGACTACTTTGAGTCGAAGTTTAATGTACTTGTGGGGGCCTGCGCTCTCAAAAAATGCCCAAACACGGGCGGTTATATTCAAAAAAAACGTGATGCAACATCTGAGATATTGATGGGTGGAATTTAGGTCAGAAAGAAGGGGCCCAAAACGTGAAGTTGAAAAATTGTAAAAGAAAAAAAGGCCCCTTTGAGAAGCACCGTCATAGGATCTCTCACAAATCACTAGAAAGCCTCTGTAAATTCAGAAGATCAGCAAATAAGATCAGTAAACACAGGTTGACAAAAAAACACGTACTGCGATGGACGATAGCTGGGCCTGATTCGTCGTATTCCTGCTTGGAGATCCACATATTCTGGAATGTGCTGAGGGATGCTAGAATCGAACCTCCGATCCATACGGAATACTTGCGCTCAGGCGGTGCGACTATCTTAACCTATAGATTTCGTAAGCGTCAAGCAATCAACGTCATATCTGGTCGCCATCACTAACCTTCATAC
This sequence comes from Clitocybe nebularis, assembly GCA_900068955.1. Classification (NCBI taxonomy): domain Eukaryota; kingdom Fungi; phylum Basidiomycota; class Agaricomycetes; order Agaricales; family Clitocybaceae; genus Clitocybe; species Clitocybe nebularis. Next base: position 7,387 of record CEMJ01391328.1, on the reverse strand, counting down.
TCGCAGGCGCAAGTGCGGTAAGCTCTTTCTGCATGCGATCGGCGATACCAGGGAACATGGTGGAACCGCCAGAGAGAACGATGTTGCCGTATAGGTCACGACGGATGTCAAGGTCACATTTGAAGATGGAGTTGTACCTGATAGAACGATTTCAGCGTTCAGCGCCGTACCTTTGGGGTCGGAGGAAGATACTTACGTAGTCTCATGGATTCCAGCAGCCTCAAGCCCGAGAAGGGCGGGTTGGAAAAGTGCCTCGGGAGCGCGGAACCTTGCATAAAGAAAAGTTGATAAACAGATATCAAGTCCTGGCAATACACATACCGCTCGTTACCAACTGTGATGACTTGCCCGTCGGGCAGCTCGTAGCTCTTCTCTAGAGCAGAAGACTGAGCAGCGACCCCAATCTCATGTTCGAAATCAAGAGCCACGTAGCAGAGCTTCTCCTTGATATCTCGGACTATCTCGCGTTCAGCGGTTGTCGAGAACGAGTACCCTCTCTCAGTGAAGTTCTTGGCCAACAAATCCGTCAAATCACGACCAGCGAGATCGATACGCATAATGGCGTGAGGCAAAGAGAACCCTTCGTAGATGGGAACCGTGTGAGTAACACCGTCACCCGAATCGAGCACGATACCAGTCGTGCGGCCAGAGGCGTAGAGAGACAGGACGGCCTGGATGGACACATAGAACGCGGGCGCGTTGAACGTCTCAAACATGATCTGGGTCATTTTTTCTCGGTTGACCTTCGGGTTTAGGGGCGCTTCAGTCAGTAGGACGGGATGCTCCTCTGGTGCCACACGAAGTTCGTTGTAGAACGTATGGTGCCAGATCTTCTCCATGTCGTCCCAGTTGGTGACGATGCCGTGCTCGATGGGATACTTTAAGGTAAGAATACCCCGCTTGGCCTGGGCTTCATCACTAAATTGCGCGGTATTAGCTAGGTAACTTTGTGGAAGGCGCGGTGCATACCCAACATAAGAGTCCTTATTCCCCATGCCGACCATTACGCCCATGTGACGGGGACGACCGACGATAGACCTGGAGAAGGATGGCTGAATAGGCTGAAATATATTAGATGAAAGACTTACGGGAACACAGCACGAGGGGCATCATCGCCTAGATTCAACTCAGCTAATTAGACGCATAGAGAGAACGATATTCATTACCAGCGACTGTGAATATGTTTATTAGCCTAAAATGCTGATTACGAATAGAAAGAAGCACGTACAGCCAGCCTTGCACATGCCAGAGCCGTTATCGATAACCTAACACACCGAAAGGTATTAGCAGATTGACTGAATGGCACGCCGACACATACGAGAGCTGCGACTTCATCTTCCATCTTTGATTATGCTTTCGGTATTGAAGGTACTGAGAGGTTGAAACTGTTGAGGTGTTAGCGACAAAACGACGAGCAGAACATTTGTATTTAAGAAGAATGCGCAGCGCTACGAGCCCGGGGAGGAGAAAGGATGACAACGGGCGGTCGGTGCTGTGGACTGTGAGCTGCGGGGCGCAGGATCCAAGTTGGAGAGTGGATCCGACAAGGAGAGCTGCGCCTTAGGGTATAATACCAAGGAGGATTGACACCACGCGAACTGCGGTATGCATAAACACATTGCATCATAAACAAGATTGTCGAGGAGGTAGAAGTATAACGGGACGTTTTCTGATCATGTGATCCCTTTGCGCGCCTCTGATCGCCTCAGGCCTCTTAGTACTCGGTCCCACCCCGGCACTTAAAATCCTAGAGCAAGTATTATCACACTCCAGCAAAGGTACATATTTGAAATCACTTTCTAAACATCCAGAAAGTCACCAGAAAGTCGCCCAATCCGACAAAAACTTAATCATTGCAATTGGGCCGGGCCAACCAAGCACCGTAATATGATTGCACCTATGGCCTGTGTACATCCAATTATTATAAGTTTATCCTTCTGTCATCCTTCCACCTCATTGTCCACAGGTTGCTGAAAGACCAACGTGTCCATAGGCAGTTCTAAAATCTGTCCCTGTAATTCCATGCTGTCCATGTTCACGGAGGTGGAGTAGCATTTTACAGGCCAGGATGCAGGACAGAATCTGTTGTGGGCTGGAGGTTTCCAGAGTCAGCAATAAAATAAGGTAAAACCAACCCAACGAGCCGATAGCATACGTTGCTAGTATAGATGCAAACCCAGTCTGAAATATGCGAGATTAGGTTTGATGTTGCGGAGGCATATCATGAAAAATCCATACTTGTAAAAGAGTGAGTTGGACAACAATGTTGGTTGTGGAAAGCACAAATAGGTAAAGGTAGTACAGGATACCTGTGCACCCACCCGCCCTTGGGTTAGGATAAATTCAACGTTAAAAGGCTGTTACATACCATCATGGAACACGACTCGCAACAGATCGCTGCTTGGTGCATCTCGAACTATATATCGACAAAATGTGTCATGAAAAGGTTCGAAATAAAAAGATAAGAGAATACATGTCTGATATGCTTTGACGATCATGAGAGATAAGGTGACTGAATCCCATATAAGATCAGACTCTAGTGAATGAACAATATAATAAATCTCACCAATATAAAACACCAAGAAAATGACATAGCCATACGGTATAATTGAGTACGTCATTAGAAAGACATGTCCGCTGGATAATATTTGGATGGGCACCGCAGCGGCTGCATAGGCGAATGAACCCCAACTCTGGCGGCCAAAGGGAATACCTTACAATTTACATTCGAGCCCGTCAACGATAAGTATACGATGATGATCCCAGGAACCCAAATGGAAACAGAAAGAAGAGATAACAGAACTGTAATTCTGCGGCTTCTATTCCACACCGCCCATGTCCGGAGGGTGAATATCACTGCGAACAGAATATAAGAGGCGTCAAGGCTCAGGCGATCTTGAAGGGGAAATACATACTTTCGGCAATGAACATGGAAATAGTTACTAGCACTGCATATGAGCATAGTCAACGGTTTGTAACAAAGATAGCCAATGTTAAGCCTTACAGGTAGCGAATCTCTCTCCTGCAAAAAGGTTTGATCGTGTTGATGGTATGAGTTCGTCTAAGATATCATGTAGGCAGGCAATACCATATGTGTCAAGGAATAACGCTCACAGTAGACGAAAGCACTCTGAGAGAGAAAAGGCAGATATCTCGTCAGCAAGTACAGAACCTTTGGTATATTCCAAGGGGAATTCCAGATGTGCAGTATTTCGGATTCGATCGAACATAGATGATCATATACCTGGTGTTTTGACTATTGATTAGTTAATTGTTATCATAAAGAGGTAAAAGACCGACCCAAAGGGTGAGACATGCCACTGGGAGTTTCAAAGTCATATACGGCTGTGAAAGGTATCATGATCATGACACCGACCATCGATGTACTGATGATCCATCAGCAAGCGCTGAATGAGAACCTGTCAAACACTACAACGTAAGGCTAAATCACGTACACTTTGTAGCCTGATTGCATAGAAAAACTGTAGCGTTTCCGAATCCATCTTGACCAGGTGTCCTCGATATTCGGGCAAGACTTGCGTGGGCAAAATTGGTCCAACGAGGTAAGGCGTCGCCAATAGACTAGGCAAAGCCTTTGACTACATATTGATCTCGGGGGCGTCTACCTGATTCAGATCTTTAACATGCCCAAGACTTCGGGTTCGTCTACCCGGTGCTGAACGCGCCCGGGCTTTTAAGTTTTAAGGCACTCGCGAGAACAATCCGTCCCTAAACCTACTCAGTTGTATTCAGTTTCAAGCTTTCCTGGTGAATGGTTCGTGGTGGTGCCATATGGGACACTGGAAATTAAACTTACTGCGGTCTATCATACGCTTATTGACCCTGGCGGCCGCGTTTGACCCGTGGCGACCTGCCCAGTTCGACACTTGAACGATTTGAGGCAAGAAGGTTATGAACTCTGGACGGTCATGCCTTGTTTGATATTGTATACCTGAGGCAGTGCGACTGGGTGGATCTGGACGTCGATGAAGTGTCCTCGTAATAACCCCCAGTAAGGGGCCGAACGGATTACATAAGGACGATTGCTCTTGCAAACTCTTGCACTGGCAATGGCCTCTTACAGAAACCGACCCGCCCAGAACCAGACTAACACGTCGAGTCGTCAACGGAGCAAACATTGGCGCCACAGGACGCCTCCGAAACTTGACGGAGACGGATGGAACGCGCCAGAATGGGATTGCCCCAAGACTGTGGATGAGGTACACAAGGCCAAGAATAAAATACAACTACAAGATCTTATAGATAATATTGTAGGCATTGCGCCAAGCAGCTGCGCAGGCAGACCAACATTATATCTCACCTAACCCCATCCTGCGCCTGGTTCGAAGATCCCTCGGATCCCTGCAACATAATTCATTCAGAAGGTATGATATCAGAGCTATGAATCTGATTACGCTTTACAAACTACCGACAACATATTGTAATGATGAAAACATGTGAAGATCAAATCATTATATTGGACTGAGCCAAAGTGATATGATTGTACCTATACACACCTCAATTACTATGAAGTTATCATTCCATTACCCTTCTGCCTCGCTGTCCACAGGTTGCCGAAAGACCAAGGTGTCCATAGGCGCGGTAAAACCAGATGTAAAACCAGTTCTAAGATCTGTCCCTACAATGCCATGCTGTCCATGTTCACGAAGGTGGAGCAACATCTTACAAGCCAGGATACAGGACAGAACCTGTTGGGGGCTGGGCATCTTCGGTATCGGCATAAAACAAAATAGAAATAATCTAAGCTAATAGCTTACGTTGCCAGTATACCTGCATATCCAGTCTGTGGGTCGTTGGGATTAGGATCGATGTTACGGAAAAAGTTGTCAAAGATCCATACTTTTGAAAAAGTAAGTTGGACGACCAAGTTGGTTGTAGAGAGAGCGAATAGGTAAAGGTAGTACAAGATACCTGTGCACCCATCTCTTGAGGTTACAGCAAGTTGACCAAAGCGAAAGAGGACTGCATACCGTCACAGAACACCACTCGTAAAAGATTGCTGCTTGGTACGCCTCGAACTGTATATCAATAAAAATGTCTTACGAAAAAAACTCGAAATCAAAAGACAGGGGTTTACATGTCTGATATGCTTTGACGGACATAAGAGATAAAGTGACTTAAATCCATAACAAGATCAAATTTTAGTGCATAAAACGGTATAAATAAATCTCACCGGTATAAAACACCAAGAAAATAACGTAGCCGTATGGTATAAGCAAGTTACTCATTAGAAAAACATGTCCGCTGGACAATATCTGGACAGGCACTGAAATGGCTGCGCGGCCGAATGAACTCCGGCGCCAGTAGCCAAAGGGAATCACTTACAAGTTACATTCGAGCCCGTCAACGATAAATATAAGATGATGATCCCAGGAACCCAAATAGCGAGAGAAAGGAGGGATAAGAGGACTGTGATTATGCGGCTTCTATTCCACACCGCCCAAGTTCGGAGGGTGAATATCACTGCGGGTCAAAATAGAAAAGACATCAGATTTCAGGGGATCTCGGTGGGGAGATACATACTTTCGGCAATGAACATGCAAATACTTACCAACACTGCATGTTCGTGGTCAACAATTTGAAACAAAGGTAGCCAATAATAAGCCTTACAAGTAGCGAATTTCTCTCCTCCAAAAAGGCTTGGCCCTGTTGATGGTATGGCTTCATCTAGAAGATCATATAGGTAGACGATACCATATCTGTCGAGAAAAGCTCACAATAGATAAAAGCGCCCACAGCAAACAAAGGCAGATACCTCGTCACCAGATACAGGACCTTTGGTATATTCCAAGGAAAATTCCAGATGAGCATGATTTCGGATTCGATTGAACATAGATGGTCGTATATCTGGAGTTTCGAGCGCCGGTGAGTCACTCGTTACTACCAGGAGGTGGATGACCGACCAAGAGAGTGAGGCACGCCGCTAGAGGTTTTCAAGGTCATATACAGCCGTGAAAAGTATCATGATTATATCACTGACCATCGATATACTGATGTCCCATCAGCAGCGTTGCATGAGAAGCTGTCAAGCACTACGACGTAAGGCTAAACAACGTACACTTTGCAATCTGATCGCATTAAATAATTGCAGCGTTTCCGAGTCCATTCTGACCGGCCGTCCTCGATATTTGGGTAAGGTTTGGGCCCAATGAGATGAAGTGTTGCCAGTGAAGAAACCAGGGGTGGACCAGGCATTGACTACATTTTGACCTCGGGGGGCGTCACAGTACTAGCGTCTACCTGATTGTGATCTTGACAGTATATTAACATGCCCAAGACCTTGGTTTCATTTACCCGGTGCCGATGCCCGGGCTTTTACTTAAGTGGCCTGAGCAATCTGTCCCTGAAACCGGTCAGTTTTGTTAATCTCGGTAGCTCAAAGAAATTTGGTGAAGGCTTAAGTAGTGGTGGCTGCTATGCAGGCTAAAGTCTAAGCCTGCTGCGCCCCATGTTTATGGACCCTGACCTACAGCGACCTGCCCGAGTCTAACACTCGGACCGACTGCGGCGGGAGAATCCTGAACCCTGGTCAGCGGTCAGTTATGTCGGCAATTGTAAATGAAACCTTGTCTGATACCAGCGACCTGAAGCAATAAGGGGTGGATCTAGACGTCGACGGAGTGTGCTCGTAATGACCCCCGGTAAGGCAAGATAGCGGAGACGATTCGGACGAATGTACAAATCCCATGTATAGAGGACCAATTGAATTACATCAGGGCCCAGGTTATGAACAGCTCCAGAGGCTTCGTCAGACTTTCGGGCAAGGGCTGAACTCCACAAATTATCCACCCATCCATTTGTTGAAAGTACTGTATACTGCGTCCAGTGAAGGGTCCACAAGTGGCTTAGCTGCAGAGAGACTCGGCAGGCGTTACCGTCATTTTAAACGCCTGTAATCACAGCACAGTCCTGATATATTAATTGTTGTAATCTCAGGTCGTGATATATCACGATCCAGATCACGTGATGTGCTCAAGCGCGCTCATCGTTGGGCAGGCGGCTGATTTGCCTTGCGCGATTGCGGGCGCCTGCACACCCGCTCCAGCGTACCCATTTGGGAGCCGCGCCTTCATTTGGTATTATTTGTTTTGTTAGTTGAATCTTCGTTAGCTGAATCTAGATCTTCAGATCGGGTGCCA
>CEMJ01391326.1:0-10986 GCA_900068955.1 Clitocybe nebularis | reverse complement strand
CAGCGGCTTACGAGGGCGTCTGCCAAGTGTACGGTGTGCGCGCATTGTGCTAGCAGTCATCGGGAAAACATTCCCGGAGAAAAAAGATCCGGTCCTCCCACCGAGCCTATAAATAGTAGCACCGCCCACGGATATGATTGGCTAAGCGTCACGTTTTCTGTAGATTCATGTAATTTGGATGACTAGTCTCCGATGTCTCACTCCCCAGGCTCGCTCGCGTCAAAAGGGAAGGGCTGGCGGCGTCCCATGCATCTTTTTCCCCAGCGACGGATAACGCCCTACTTTAATTCTTGCTCTATCCTTAATGTCAGAACAGAGCGCTCTGGACACTCCATCGGCTTCAGTTCATCTAGTTGATGAACGGCCTTTCACCAAACACTTCTTGGACAAGAATAGCGCTGCCGCCAGACGTGCCTATCTCAAAATAGTAGTGGGTGGATGTTTCTTGATCGTCGTTGCTATTTTCGCCGTGTTCTCGATATATTGGGGAGCATTATGGAAGACTCCCGTGAACAACCTTGACGGCTGGGTAGTGGTAAGCTCAAGATCTATTCGCTTCACTTCTACATGACAAATAATTTCCCCAGGACTTCGATGGGGGTGTAATTGGACAAACCGTCGTTCAAGGCCTAACGGCAGGATCACCAGCATCTAAAATTACTTGGAAAGCCGTGCCGTCGAGTCAATTCCCTGGTGGCCTTAGACAATTAGGCGATGCTGTTGTGGATCAGCAAACATGGGTGGCCATTGCTAGTAAGTCCTCCTGATTTTACCTCGATAAGGCACTCACCCAATCCCAACAGTCCAACCAGGGTCTTCTGCCAGGCTGCAGGCTTCATACATCATACCGAATCCGTCATATAATGGTTCGGATGCTATCACGGTCTACGTGAATGAGGCGCGGAACGAAAATGCATTGTATGTCCCATGGCTTTGACCTATCCATAAACAGCGCTCATCTCTCTTCGGCAGCCGGAGTCTGATCAGGCCTTCTGTTCGTTGGTTTTACAACACGTTTTTTAACCTTCTAAATATCCACCCAGATTCAAGCATCATTTGCAATACTAACCGAGCAATTTGCTTTTCAAGCCCTCCGGCCCCTTGTCGCATCTCCGAATCTCACATCACTTCTGGAAACTTCACCCCAAACCGTCCTCACCCCAATCTCGTACACGATTGACAACCTTGTCCCATTCGATATCCAAGTGTACGTCCTTCCATACCCCCTCCATCAAATTTCCAATGTAAATGGTATTATTAGGGCATCTGCGGTTACCTTTGTTGGCCTGATCTATCAACTGATCCTGTCGTTCTTCGTTGTGGTATGTCTGTTTAACACCCAAACGAAGCATGTTAGGCCTAAAATTGCGATTCTGATAGATGATTGGTTACGCGGCAAGAGATGCTTCTGGTCTAAACAGAAGCCTTACGCTCGGTTCTCTCATCACCGTGCGATTTGTCTCTGCATTTGTCGCTTATTTCATCATCTCCGTCAGTACTCGATCATTCAACGACATCGTCATCCTAACCTTCTCGAATGTGCACAGCTATTCTATTCTCTCTTGAGTCTAGCCTTCCTGGTCGACTTCAGTCGAAAGTCAGCAACGTCATTCCTTCCATAGTTTCCGTGCTCACACACTATATATAGATTCGGTTCATCTGGGTTCGTCATTTTCTGGATGCTGAACTGGCTCGGGATGTTATCTGTGTGCGTTATCGTCCCGCATCGTCCACGTGTTTAAACATCTCAACAATACACGTTGCAGCGGCCTCGCGCTGGAGGCTCTGATAACGCTTCTAACCACGAGTTTTCTCCCATTTTTTATGATATTATGGATCATTGGTATGTTCTTTGTTTTCTCCAAGTGGCGACGACACATGTTCAACGCGGCCGTTTTCTCTGATAGTCAATGTGTCAGTGTGTATCCTGCCCATCGAAGTCCTTCCCTCCGTCTATCGTTACGGGTATGGAGTCCCTTTCTACAATGTATCACACGCAGTTAGGTGTATAGTATTTGGAACAAAAAACGACGGTCGGTCGAGTCTCTCGCTTCATAGCCGGCCACTTTGTTCACCCGGCCTTTCTTTGATCAGTGGGGCTCAATTTTGGGGTACTAATTATCTGGACCGCCATCTCCTGCATGACATTGCCCTTGATCCAGTGGTTTGTCAGACGCAAAGCCGTCGCCGCGGAGTCTGTCCCCATTGCGAAGTCGGTGGAGGATGACCACGGAGGAAAGGGGGAGACAAGAAAGGCATAATGCTTTTTTTCTTTTTTGTTGTTCCATCAGCCCCCTCCGTCGGCTAGGTGTTTAAGGTTTGTGCATGGCTCACACGCATTTTTTAATGATGGGTCTGATATCATCGTCCGCGATCTAGCCCTGGGTCCTGGTGACATTGAGTTCCGCAGCGTCATAGACTTATATCCAACCACCGTACATAGAATATGTGTGTAATATAACACCCCGCGAGTTAATGGAGGACCAGTACCCTTTGGGTAATTACCCATCTATCATCACCCACACCCACCAGACATCTGATCTCATCCTTTTTGTCTATAATCGTCTTCCGTGGACACCGATTGCGATGATATTGTATCCAAGTCCCCGTGGAAGATCCGCAGATCACCGACGTGATAAATGCCACTGGCTGAAGTTGGGCTGAAGACAAAGAGAGAACATCATCGATCATCCTAAGAAAGGGAATTATCGGATCGAGCTGAGATGGATCATGATCGAATGGGGGTCCTGTCCTGTCAAACGTTGTCCCTGGCGTCTAAATTTTGGCGCCATTTGGGCGTGATGATGTCTGTGGGTCCACTGAGGCCTAAATGTGGATTTATTATTCTCATGGCATTCAACGCGAAAGCAAGGAACACACCCCTTGTTTATTCGGTATCTAGAGTATACGGTAAGGGAGGCGCTGAGTACATCCTGCTGTTCAACAGCATCTCTGGGCAAACCTCGAGCAGTGTCCATCTGTCCGCCTCGGAGTCAACTGATCAAAGTAAAGTGAAGAGGGGTGGGCTGAATGCATTCCGTAGAGGGTATACAAGAGTGAAATACTATGATACAAACTCTTCGATCGTGAAAAGGCAAGTAAGAAAGGGAATTAGGAAGAGAGATTAGCATAGTAATACAAGTATAATCATGGGGGGTGAAAGGGCTCATAACGATAGACTCCCGACAGTTAGAACAGCTCACCAGAGCTCGCGTGATCGACCTTAGAGAACGCCTTGCGGGTCCGTTCTCCCCGCACCCCACATGCGTCTTTCTTTAGGTGGCGAGTGACTGCATCACCTCGACTGAGCATGGTCTTACATATAGGGCAGCGGTATGTCTCTCCGTAATGAAGACGCGTGTGCTTTGTGAGGCCGTGAGATCGGGTGAACCCTGCCCCGCAGCCTTCAAGTTCGCAGCGGAAAGGGTGGAGGGGGCAATCTCCGGGACACGGGCAGCGCTTCCTCTTCGGCTTCCTCCTGGGCTGGAAGGCTGGCTGGTTGGCTGTAGGGTCGAGTTCACCACTTGTGGCTGTGGTTTCTGACGATACGTCTGGGGGCGTCTGTTCTTCACTCGTCTCCTGTGCAACCGGAAGAATGGCTGCACGAGGTTCAGGACGCGTTGGTGTCCCTTTGGAGGGCGTGCCGCCCAATGATGGGACTGTATTCATAGTTGAAGTGGTGTCCGAAGTCTTCGCGCCACGTTCCCGAGCATATGGCTTTGCGCGTTTGGTCTTGCGGCGCGACGATACCGGGGTTTGCCTAGCAGGCTCCGCATCTGCGCCGCTGAACCGAGGGGGCGCTACTCCTTCCTTGGACCCCGAGGTGGTGGTGGACCGCGTGCCCATGCGTCGTGCGGTGGTCATTTCTTCGCTCAATATATACGCGAGCTGTTCGTCAGTGAGAGAGGGGCTCTCGAAATTTCCAAGCGCACAGCTCTCTTCGGGGAGTGGCAGTGGGGATTTTCTTGCTGTTGCCCCACATATGGCTTCATTTGGCATCTCCTGCGGGAGAGCCAGTTGTAACAGCATCGGCGAGCTGTGAATGCCATCATCCTCAGGCTCGATTTCCGTCCGTACACCGTATCTCGGGGTACAGGTAGGTAGGGACCCTGTATAAGAAGACGCGGATGAAGGTGGTGACAGCGCGGGAGTCGAGAAGGTCGACGGTGGGGTAATCCCTTGGTAGTTTGGATGATCAGCGCTGATTCGCGAGTGTTGTCCGAGTATGGATTCCAGAGGGTTCATGGTCTGATGTAAACTGTGGGAATCGAACCTATTACAGTTGATCCAGCACTGGACATGACACGGGTAGTAGCGGGATGGGGTGGGGGAAAGGACTGGAATAGGGCTGGAATCTTCGGCTAGGGGTGAGGGGGCTGAAAATAGGAGAGAGTTTCTCGGACGTGATTCTGGATAAAGGGTGTCCCAAGGACTCTCGCCATCGTACAAATCATGCGAGACGTGATCGATACTTTTTGAATAGTTCCGGCGGTGAAGCTTGAGAGAAAACTCAATATTATCACGTAAGTTGGGATCATAGTGATCATGGAAGCCCCTAGGGAGCGGGTCGCGTTCAGGTTAAACCCTCGATTTTGGGTAGTGACCAAGTGCAGACTCACCCCGGGCTGTCAAATGTTGGGCTGAGGTCGTAATTGAATTCGTCGAATTGGGCCATAAGTGGTAAGTTGATAATTGAGAGAAGAGACGTATGTGGGGGTTATTCATGAATGGGAGCGGGTTTAGAGTCTTCGAAAACAGCTTCCAGCTGGTGCTTGCCACTGTATGGTTTTGTGGGCGCGACGGCGTGGGCAGCCACGCGGCGGACAACCAATCGGGGGAACTCCTGTGAATTTGGGGCTAGAGAAGGCATAATGAACAAAAGATACGATCGACATATCCCCATATTCTATCATTTGGGCTCTAATCCAGAGATCCAGTCTGAACCTGAGGAGTTGGATATTTGCCGTTCCTACTGAAGCACGTGATACAGTTTTGAACCTGGAACTTGGTCGACTGAAGACCAACGGGACGAGCTGTCCGCGAGGATTCCTGCACCATCTCGCCGTTTTCCAGATGGCTTCTGTGGGGTCATGTTTTTTTCCCCTATTTTGTTCTGGTCGGGCACTATTGTGCAAAAAGATGAAAATACATTGGTAATAATAATGGGTGGGTAGAATTACAATTTTCCGCGGCTAGGCAGTGTCGCATGAACCCTTGTAGACTCGGCAGCAACAATTGAGCCACTGACCCACTGTGAACAAGTTACAAACCGTGGACGTCAGGCTGAGTCAAGAGCCTTGCAGAACAAAAACGCGAGGCGATGATATCACCTTCCCATCAGCAGATGTTTCCGATTTAGATACGTGGGCCTTCCTTCCAAGGAATTGGCCGTAAGGCATTGCTGGGCTGTACCATTTGACCTTCTTACCAGGAGCTAGTGGTTGATGGGACATGTCCATAAAAGGCAATTAGACGCCGGGGGAAGCCACGTGGTGATTACTCGTTTTGGTCCTAGGCTCACAAAGTTTGCGACAACACAAATCTCCAAACCCTCGTCGTCCTCACCAGTCTCCCCGTCGTTGTCGTCCATCCAAATGGTGAGAGTTTGCTCCTATGCCGTATGCTGAATCCGTATCTGCCATCCATTTGGCTGTAAGATTTCAGCTTTGGGTGGATGGGACTATTTTATCTTGGATGACGCGCTAATGCAGGATTCTTCCAATAGGCCACCTCTGAACTCGCCGCGACATACGCCGCCCTTATCCTCGCCGACGATGGCATTGAAATTACAGTAAGATCACACTGATCAGATCAAGAACCCTGGCTGAATAGCGATGGTTATCTAGTCGGATAAAATCGTCACACTGACAAACGCCGCAAATATTGAACTGGAGCCAATCTGGGCAACACTCCTAGCTAAAGCTCTCGAAGGCAAAAATGTAAAGGAGCTCCTATCAAACGTTGGATCAGGAGGTGGAGCACCCGCTGCCGGTGCTGCCCCTGCTGCTGCTGCTGCAGGTGGTGCCGCAGAAGCGCCCAAAGAAGAAGCGAAGGAGGAGGAGAAGGAGGAGTCAGACGACGACATGGTCCGTATACTTGGTGGATCTTTTTTGGACGGTTATCTGACCTGGATTTTCAATAGGGCTTCGGGCTGTTCGATTAGTCTTATTCACTTTCACGTCATTTTTTGTATCATCTACTGCGTTCCTCAAAAGCACACGTTGTGGACTGATATCATGGGCCAATTTGAGGCGTTTTTGAGACCCACTACCTCCTATCAAGATCGTTCGAGGGCTGGATGCAAGTGACTCGCTTCGCGTACGTATGCGAAAACGCAACATAAAATTTTATCTTTCTAGATAATTAACCGTTTTTACTTGGTTTTTACGACGACTTGAACGTTGACAGTCTGTTACTTCTTGAGAGATTATTACGCTTTAACCCTCCAATCATAATCTCATTACGGAGCAAAACATCTAATGTACCCATACCTAGACTCGTAACCACTCCTTATATGAAAGAGAGGATAGTGGTGCACCATACCATACCATACCATGGGGTCCCATTTTTGATCATCTTGGTACCCAGAGTTGCCCGCCCCTCGCTTTCAGTTGTGAAGCTTGAAGGACCCGCACTGTAACGCACCGGGAAAACACAAAATTGCTTAGCTTGTACTTCAAAGCCAAAGATATTGAGTTTTGTATTTTAGGAGTTATTAGCCAGGACAAACAAAGGCAAACCCTACTTTCAGCCATGTTGAGTTTTAAATAGACTTCATTGACTTCCGCTGCCAGTACGTCGTTTCTATCACGACCCAAGCAGCCAACAGCTTCAAACTACAAAGGCTATTATATTTTACTTCATTATGCTTGCGCCTCTGACATCCTTTATTTCTGGCTTAATTGATTTCTTACGTGCTCGACGACGTATAAGAATTATTAAGCTTGATGGTCTGATGGAACGTATCGTGTGGACGTTCCGTTCCTGGCGTGAAGGATATCCTGTACCAAATGACCCCGGCCTCTGGAAATCAGATAACATCGAAAACGATCAGGACATATACTTTGATGAGCTCTTCGCTGCGGTTCGGGCCTGGACCTTCCTAGGACCTTTTTTTGCAACTCGCGGATATACCCTCTATCATGCCGATCCAAAATCACTTTTGAATCTGCTCCTCCCGGATTTCCCCAAAGCTCATGACTCACCTACCCACCCTTACGCCCGCCGCGGCTACAGGGAGGATTCAGAAATACCGTTCTGCTTTTATGTAAGATTTTAGTTCCTACGCGAACTTAGACTGTATGTTGCTGGCCTGCACGAGACTCAGAGGGGAGGGAAGTTGTCATTAGGTAGGGTCTCAAATAGTCGTTGCACCAAATTTGACAGCAATCAATATTGTCAGACTAGCGTCAGGTCCGTCATCATCTGACGAGCTTGAGGTACTCCGCAGGTTGAACACCAAAGAGGCCAGAGCAGACCCGCGAAATCACACTATTCATGCTTTGGACTTCATCTCCTTCGATGGTCTTGTTTTCGTTGTGATGCATAGGTCTCGCCATTCCGATAATAATCCGCACCAGTGTACTGAAATCCCTCAGATGGCCTGCACAAGCTTTTGGCCACGATTTTGGCACCGTCGCTGAATTAATTCACTTCACTGATACCATCCTCGAGGTCAATAATAGTGCAAAAACATAAGCATTGAAAACTCACATATTCCAGAGCTTTGTCTTCCTCCACGAGAATCGTATCGCACACATGGACTTCCTTGGGGCCAATATTGGGATCAATGTGATGATTGGCGAATATTCAAGCACATGGAGAGGCATGCGCAATAAGGCCGCGGTCCGATATGCACTCTACGATTTCGGCATGTCTATGGTTTTCCCATATGACATGGCTCTTGACTCGCCGGATGGGCGGGTCCCAGATCCACAGTCTCAATTTTTCTTTACGCCAAATCCCCCATCCTTCTGGTCCTGATGTGAACGCCTTTGAAGTTGATATGTTATATGTACGGGGTATCATGCAGCGGTGGGTTCGGGTGCGTGTCCACCCTCTGTATGGGAGCTACTTGCTGATACCCATAAAGCATATTGAGAACATTGTCCCGAGAATTGGTCCATTCTTTGATTCATTGGTAACGGAAGACAACCACGCACGACTGACCGCCTGCCAAGCTCTGGAAGAGTTCAGGAATATCTCCTCACAGTTGACGCTTCGTTGATACTCATGTCCTCGTCAATACACAGGCGTTGTTGAAACGAAATTGAGGCATCTCCCTTTTTATGCTAAGATTGAAGATAACATTGTAACATTGTTGATGTTGGCATGCTGACGACCCTAGAAACTTTTTTTCACGGTCCCGTACATAACTATGTCCCACATTGGAATGCTACTATGATATGTAATAGTTCGCTCCATCCTCGGCAGTCCCTTTTGGGATATAAAAATGACACGTAGGGTATAAGTATTTGAACCATCTTTGTCACATTAATCAATCTAGCACGCAAGATTTTCAGCCAACCGATATCTTGATGCCCGGCGCAGCAAACACTAGTAGAAAATCAAGATGATGGAGAAACATAGGGGGCGGAAAATCAGGAAGAGACCCAGATCGCCAAGATATGAATGATCTACCTTGCCGGATCTCATTGTACCATAATATATATGGGTCCTTTGTTTGAGGTATCTTGATAAATACACCCCACATTGCGCTGGAAGGCTTCACACCTTCGATCATATATTATCCAAAAGATTACTCCGAACAAGGAAAACATATCAAATGACAGAACGCTTGCGTGTAATTAAACACAGGTGACTAGATACCCATTATAACTCTTCTTCAGAAGGTGGGAACCAATATTTTTCAAAGAGTGACTTGTCTAGCTTCATACTCTTCCTGTCCAGAACACACCTAAGCTGACTAAGACCATCAGTTGGAGGAAACCCATAGAAGTCGTTATAGTGCTGTGTTGTGAAACCGAAATCTATAAGCACTATCTCATGTTCTACCACCGATTCAGGAAGATCAGCATCCGGACTTCTTGGGCACAGAATCTGGCCCCAGCTCCAATCTTGTTGAAAGATCCCGGCATATTTGAGAGCTCTGCTACTGTGTCGAAGTCGGGTGATCTATCCATAACGTGAGCTTGTATTAACATCCCTAGCGTATAGCAGAGCTAATATATACAGACCAAATTCGCTTGAACGGGCTCGGGTGCATCACAGGCATTGATGCCGGCAATGTTAGGTCCGTCAATCACCTCCATAAACATTCCTAAGACTTCCGCACCATCTGGTAGCGTGAGCTATTGATTGTCATTCAGTAATATGTTAATAAGCATCCGTGACATACGTACAATAGAGAAATCATAACAATGGGGGATGAGTTTCCCTTGTAAATGTTCTAGTCGATCGTAAACTGCCTTTTCTCGGCACATCATATCGACCGCAAAGTTGACATCTGTGAGGCGCATGCAAGGTTCGATATTTTCATCGAAGGTATCGTTGTATCCACCAAACATAGCAAGGGCTGCATAGACAGAATCGCTTTCCTCGTCATAAGTGTTGAAGTTAGGATAGAGTCTCTCATCAAAAAGCTTCAGGCAGATCCTGTTATTCTCTAAACCTTCGCCAAAGTTTCCAAAGAAGACTTGAGAGAATAGTCCCCGCCCTGCTTGCACAACCTTCGTAATGTGAAATCGTAAAGATGTATTCTGACTCAAGAGAGCATCTATGACCCCGTCTCGTGGTCTAGGAGATCGGTTGACAATTTCTAGTGTCTCGGTTGGAACTGGTTGGTCTGGAAAGGGCGACCGGCTATAGGCAGAATATCGCCTGAGGAATCCATTACATTCTACCTGGAGCTTATCCCCAACTTCCAGGAGGGTGCAGGACTCTAAAATCGACCGCTTCCATGTACAGAATGAATCGAATGCGTGCTTGACACGTTGAAGGGTGTATAAATCGAAATCACGGAAGGACTGTGGCAGGACCGGTGTTGGAGCCTTTCCAAATGGGGGTTTAAGTAAGGCCGGGTCGTTTAAAGCACCGTGGAGGGGTCCAGGTAGAGGCCTCCTTAAGATACGTGTATGGAAGACCTCCAAGCTCCATATCTCATTCCAGATGAAGAATGCAAGCATTTTCCTCACTGGGAATTCAGAAACTGGGTATATATGCCTTTTGATTATAGGGATATTTCCCCTTATATACCGCGAGTGATCCTCGCGGTTGTCAATCATGATCGACAAGACACCATCAGTCAGTAAGAAAAAGGCGCTTTGGTACCTCATACATAGTTGGTCGACGCAACTGGGCAAAGATTTGATGGGCTCACGGGGCGTCTTCACAGGCTTGCTCATATCCTCCCAGTTTATTATGCCAGGCTCCTGTATTCAGAGTGGAAATAAGCTTTTAATATGGATTCAAATAGGTATCAAATGACATTACCACAAACAACATGATACAAATACATTTTCTCGTCGTCGTCCAATCAAAGTCCGGCAGCTTCAAGTCAACATCTGGGTCCGCCTTGCTAAAAGCGCTCTGGTCGGGATTCGGTAGGCCCTTAAGGTTTACCCAATTGGCAGTTGGAGAATTTGATCCTAAGCCCAAGATTATACATTCACCGTAATTGTCTGCAAAAGTTCACCTTCATATCAGATGATTTCAGTCCATTATTAATTACTTCAATCTTACCTGCCCCTGACTCAATGGGGAGGGACCAGATTGGCGGCGTGTTGTCATTGGAGAAATACCTTTTTGAGAATTTGAGGATGGGCCCAACATATGCAGCCATAGGGGTGTCCCTGGTGGAAACAAATAAGTCAACCGTAGTCTATAGATGCATAAAGATAAAATAATTGTCATCACTTACGGTGGGGGATATAGATTGGTCTCGATCTTGTTGAACCTTGCCTGCAGAAGATAACATTCCATACTTTTCATATAGCTTTGGCTCGACCAACTACAAAAAACTACCCC
>CEMJ01391316.1:298-18036 GCA_900068955.1 Clitocybe nebularis | reverse complement strand
TATGGTTCTTTCAATATACGACCACGTTTCCTATAAAAGCCATTGTTCAACATGGCTAGGCTACCACTACTGAGCATTTAGCAGCCATGTCCCTCATAGAGAAGATATCACGACCAATCGCAGGAATCACCTTCCCGACCTCCCCACTCATCCTCGAAGCTTTAGCTTTTGTAGAGAAGCACAGCAACCTCTCAATCACCTACCACGTCATTCGGAGCGCATACTTTGCGCTCATTCTTGCAAAAAAGGTCCCGTCCTTGAAAGACCTTTCGCCTTCTACACTTGTCCTTGCAGTCGTGATGCACGACCTCGGCTGGGATCCCACCAGGGAGCTCGTGTCGCCCGACAAGCGCTTCGAAGTCGATGGTGCCAATGCTGCCCGTGATTTTTTGCGTGCGCACGATTCGAGCATCACAGAAGAAAATCTTCAGCTTGTTTGGGACGCCATCGCGCTCCATACTACGCCGAGCATCGCCCAGTACAAGCAGCCGGAAGTCGCAGCTACCACCCTTGGTGTCACTGCCGATTTCGTGGGACCTGATATTTTAGGCGGTGGGGTGCTGACAGTCGAAGAATGGCGTGCTGTTGTCAAGGTGTTCCCGCTTCCAAAAGATATGAGCAGGCAAATTCGCGATATCTTTTGCGGTCTGTGTGCAACCAAACCAGACACCACGTATGATAATGCTGCAGGCCAATTCGGCGAGAAGTACTTGGAGGGCTATAACTTGAAGGGACACCAGGAAATTGATCTTATTGAAAGAGGACTCAAGAAATTAGAAGAGATGCTAGAATAATTTATCAGATTAACAGTTTACCTTGGTCCGTTACTTACAATTATACGATCGTCCTTCTGAAACATGGGTATCATGGTTGAGTTCATCCTCTCGAGCGCATCCTTGGGCTGCAGGTTGGTGTAGGGGCTAGAAAGAGGATGTTTCGCAAACAAAAGTGATAAGTCTCGATAATTAAGTTGGTTCATACTCATACAAGTCTGAGTAGCGCCGAGTTGAAAACAGTTTGATACGCACGCCCCCCTTTTCAAAGCGGGACTTTGAAACCATCGTGTTCGTTCTTAAATATCGCCCCACATGGCACCTTGAGTATTGCACAGATCTTTTTTCATCTCGGGCTGTCGTCGAAATGCAACCGCCGTAATGTGTGAACGTAGGGCCATGCTCGTGCGTAGGCCGTGACTCCAATCTCGGACAGATGCGAGTACCTTCAACATTTATCGCGTAGCCGCGGAAACGTGGGTTACTAGAAATGTCCAGGATGTGAAGACGGGGGAGTCCGACACTTTCCTGACCGGATTACATGTTAAGCACGATGCGATGCTTCTTGAAAACCCATTCAGACCCCCGGACGACAACTTCTCAACGAATGGGTTGTGGGAGAGGAGGGGCGCAATTTCCGATATGGGCTCGAACTGATAATTAATGCTAATTCCAGAAGTACTTTTAGTGGACACTTCTGGTGTTTCGTGGAATGCCGGAAATATTGACGAGGATGCGTTTTCGGATAATGAAAAGAAGGGAGTAGGGTTGCTCAGCACATATATTTCAAGAGACGAGAAGTCCTTATGCTCTGCACATTACGCGAAGGCAGATGAAGATGGAGAAGGGTATTTGGAGTCGGGGGTCCGATGGAGACAGGGATTTCTAGCCATCCATCCCAAGCACTTCGCGCAACTTGAAATTTCTGTCAATGGAGGAGGTCAGTCCAGACCGCGGAAAGAAAGCAGTAGGAGATCCCCAACTACCATCGTACTCCAACCAGACGATTTATAGCATGGCAACCCGACACTTGGAGGAGAATTCATCCATAACCAGGCGTTCGTGTGGTACTGCATTGTAGAATTATAGGCGCAGCAGTAGTTGAGAGAAGAGGCCGCTCAAGAAGCATTGCGGCCACTATAGAGGGGGCGGTTCGACGCATATCTGTTCTAATCGGAATATACTGCAAGTCAGGATAGGTAAAATGCAGTGGACAATAAACACTCTTGCTTTTTATGTAGGGTCCCACCAGATACGCACACTGATCGAGATTTCTACAGTAAATGTTCCCTGATAGATGAATGTCCAGAAGTGGGGAAGTGTGAGCACGGTTTATCTCCATTGACCAAGCGGCCATGGTACAATCTTGGGTTCGGACGCCTTTGTAAGACCGGGATCTTCCCAGGGGGGACGTTGGGCTTGAATGTTTCCACAAGGCTAATTGTGACTCCCGGTAGTGTAAGGCACTCATTGAGGTGAGAAGGTCACTTGAAAGAATGGCAGTTCCTGGTTCATCGTTACAGCAGCCTCTTCGAGAAGCTTGAAAGAGAAAGAACGCATCAGAGAGCTCACAAAATGTGACAAGCAGGTTGAGACAGGCGTTACACAAACGAGGATAAACAAGCCGCTCTTGCTCCCTCTAACGATTCAGATACGATTCACAACATGAATTCTCGTCGGCACCTCAATGGCAGCGCTGCTTCCGAAAATCGACGTCTTGCTTTGCCTATACGTCGGTAACCCGGTTGTATCTTTAGCCCCAATAGTTTGCGGTCCAGAAATGCGGCCTGAGATCAGGAAGAGGGGGAGGGGGGATGAAAAGCCTTGCATGAATGAACATACGTAGCTGCTTGCTTATTATTTTTGTCTGATTCTTATTTTCAGAATCCCAAACCCCTCTGAAATCCTGTTTCCAGATTCGGCTCATCTTGCGATTTGTCGGGTTTTCGCCACGGCACCAAGGACGCTGCGATTGTCTTGTATGTCAAACTCATTGTTTTCCTTGACTTCTACAATGGCGAGCATACCTAGCGAGTGCGTCTCCGGTATTCTGGACAAGCATAACATTGTTAGGCATAAGTGTGAACTTGGCATAATTGGCCGCCCTCTGTTCGGGGGCGTCAACCTGGAGAAAAACGCATGAGCCATAGGAGGAAAATGCTGTGGACAATGAACTTGTCGCTTTTTTCGAACGCGGGACAACGAGCAAAAGTACGAGAACTATTTGACAATTCCAACTTTTGAACGAATGGTTCAATAGGTGAGCGGCCTGAGCCATGCTTCGCCTTTACTCTTTGTCTGACCAAACCTATCACAAAGTTCGATCGAGAACACCCACTCTGGGCAATCTTACGACCATGTACGTAGGCATATACATGTAACAATTCTATGAACCGAGATAACGTGCTATAAATTCCTGGTCCCCACTCGATTGCTCCAAGGACGACCGTTGCGCGCAGCCAAGCCGCACACGCAACCCTACGAACCACTGAATCACCCAAGCAATCACGATTTCCTTTCTTTACCTATCGGGGCCATCATGTAAATCTCATTCCATTCAAATAACACACACAACGAGCGTGATGTCATGAAGGAGAAAACCGAGTACGCCAAATTCATATCCGACACAATCTATACATCTACAGCGTCATATATGGGATTAGACCATGAGTGCCGGTTTAGA
The DNA here is from genome assembly GCA_900068955.1 of Clitocybe nebularis. Taxonomy (NCBI): domain Eukaryota; kingdom Fungi; phylum Basidiomycota; class Agaricomycetes; order Agaricales; family Clitocybaceae; genus Clitocybe; species Clitocybe nebularis. The sequence goes on along the minus strand of CEMJ01391316.1, from coordinate 14,580 downwards.
GAGTTCATCCTGGTCACCCTTTGATTGCCCGCCGCGATAGAAATCACGATCAACTTCAACGTTAACATTCACTGCGACCGTACGACGGCTAAGCTGATAGCTATCCCCGTCCACACTTCGACCGCTTGGCTGTGACACGTGCGTAAGCTGGCGAGAGCTTATTCCCAAACTGACACGAAGGATGATGACGCTGAACGTGATACCGATTAGGGGAGCAGTCTATAGGTGGCATGTTGGTTCGACGGTCCGCAAAGGAGTTAGAAAATAGACGAACGAGATCAAGGACAGTGTACTGTGCATTCGAACCGACGCTGTAAGTCGTCATCAAGGATATTACTGATGCCGAATATACAGCTGCGGATTCTATGAACATTATGAGGGCTGACTTCGCCACGCTACCCTGTGCAGAGTTCTTGACCGCTCGTTGTATTTTTAAAATCCGATAGGCGATTAAACCTGCCACAAGCCAGGAGTCAGCAGCTCCCTGAGATATGAGAAAGAGATGGACGGACAGGTACAAACGATGTTGGTAGATAATGTGAGCGAAATGAAGCTGGTAACCCAGGGCACAATCGCTGGCAGAAACACCTGTGCACCTGGCGCGGCCTTTGAGAAGGCGTGAGTTGCCCCGAAACCAGCGACTATCACATACTTGAGAAAATCTTCCTAGAATCTAAACTGACACCCACCTCCAGTTCCAAAGAGTAGAAGGAGCGGCACAGGTGTTATCCACCAAGCACGGTTCCAGACGATGAAACATCGGAATATCTGTTCATAATCAGGTTATTAGAAATGGAATACGGAGGATATCGGATGACATCGGCCTTACAACGAAGCCGTCGCCGACAAGGGTAATGGTCACATATACTGCCGTTTTAGCGGCTTGAAGTGGGTTAGAAAGATTGAGATAATAGTCGAGTGCGCCTCCATCTTGTGCATAAACGAATGCCTGCGTCGCACGAAGGATATCCAGGATCAAATGCTGTTACCTCGGTGAGAATATGTCGGGCCCCAGATGATGTACATACCACAGTCGAGAGAATCCAAATAGCAGTCACAGTGATGAGGAGAGTAGGATTGACTCCGGACCGCTTCTTCAGGATGACATAGAATGCAGCGATGAATAAGACGGTAAACGAGCCTTTATCAGAAGAACATATAAGCCTGGCACTTCGAATCAAATGTTAGAAGCGACGTGCCGTACAGCAAAGTTTCTAGAACTAGAGCTAAAAACTAGAGGATGAGGGAGATTCAGTGCGTAGACTTTTGAGTAGAAACGATTGGAATATTCACATTTGCCAGCGGGAGGGAGATGGACGGCATTACAGCAACTCTGGTCACAAGAATAAATTAGGCGCGCTTATATGTCAGGAAAAATGACCCATGAATAGATCCAGAATCAATCTTGATGGCAACCAAAATATGTGGAGCGAAGTAGTCTTCAACCGCACGACAGCTCTTCGATCTACACGCTAATGTGTAACATCGAGACACGATGTTCAAGGAACGACCAGAGGGTCGCGACGTCCCACGCCCGTGAGTAAGTTCCGAGTTCGAAATATGAGACCTCGGTCTCCACAGAATTTTGTTGAGCCCCGACCAAGCCCCCACCGCCTATAACACGCCGATCACTGGGTTTATGTTTAAAACGTATTTGTGCGAGCTGACGCCCGTGCTGGAGGCACGGTCGAGCTCAGGAAAGCTGAGCGAGTGCCGTCTTCGGCACGGGTCGTCAGTTACTTCAGACTTTAGTCGGAATCGGCTTCCGTCATTTGTTAGCCTCTATTTGCAGTCTATTTGTTGATCCCGTTGACAGCGCATCAAACAAATCAACCGGCTAAAAGAAACTTTGGCTTCGTTCGGCCAGGATTTCAAATTAGGATTTGAGAATTTGATAGTTGATTTGGTGGCCAGTTCAGCGTGTCCGTTTCTCTCTTGTTTCATCAGATTTTCATTGAATGTTGCTTTTATTTTTATTTCTTCACTTCATTATAGTCGAGAAGTTGGATCAAGTACAGGACGTACTTATGTTCTGAATCCTTTCTAATCTATGTGTGAATTAGGTAACTAGACCTCTGATGGGGATACAACAACGTACGGATCAAAGAAGGAGACAAATGGAAAGGAGCATTCAAAAAAAAKTCCCCCAAGAAGGATTAAAGGTGGATAGATTCACTGATCATAACTCCATAGAATTGTGCTACTGTATAATTGAGATCTTCTTCTGATCATATGAGCATGGCTTATTGTTATTTGTACTTTTAGTATCTTTTTATCTTACTGAGTGGAGTTGTGCAGATGCCAGGTATTTTATGGATTTGTATGTCAGTGTGTCTGAAGGAGGAGTTGTTTATGTTTTGAACTGACACTTTGAATTTTACTCAACCTTCTGGAGGACAACTTGGAAATCCAAGCAAGGATACCAGTAGCATGAGTTGCTATCCATAATTTCATTTTCATTCATGACCCCACACCACATTTTATATTGGATAACAATAGTAGCACTCAGGCCTATAATTATGACACTGAAGATGATATCAATCCTGTTTTGATAGAGGGCTAGAAGGGGGGATGTCAAGAGACAGGGCAGAATTACACAGGCTGTGAGGGATGATTATATGTGTGTATACAGGGAGAGGAATATTGGTTTGGATTGCTCACTATCAGAGGGTGGTGATGTGAGTGGGGTTGACATAGATTTTCAAAAGTGCACAAAGATTTATATACATATATCATCAAAATGGAAGACAACAGATACAGAAGGCCTACAAGAACTGGAGTGTATCAAGAAGGGGATTGTTATGAAGTTCTTTATCATCAAAGGCCAAGTATATAGGCAACCATACTGCTATGTCACTTAAAATGTCTAACAATAGATGCTTTCTGGGAGCAAGTGGGATTATTGGGATGTAGTTGTAGAAGGTGAGTGACTTTCTATAAATTAGATAATGTCAGGCTAGTGGGTGTGTGGGCTACTACTTGCATCAGGAAAATTTGAGATTAACTTAAACCTACTCAATGCCTGCTTATCCTGCTCATTATTCATAAGATAAGCATAAAAATAAGAAGAAGATCCTACTTTTTTGCTATTTTATTGATTTATATCTTACTTAGGCTAGCTTGAGATGTATGTAGGATCTGATTTTGAATCTGCTTTTATCCTCCCTTCCCATTGCAGATAGTCCTGATCAAACACGGATACTGACAAATGAAGTTTATCTTCACCCAGAGCCAAATTAGGCTCTGGTGTCCAAAATCAATTAAGTCCCAAGGATAACAAAGTGTTATTGTACTATATTTTGAGCTATTATGTACTGTTATAAACTGCAGTATAATATATGTACATAAGTATTTTACTACAGAGATTTTCTTTTATTTATTACTAAGTAATTTCCCCTCTGTTCAGACACTGTCTATTACAAAATCTTCTTTGGACCAAAACAAATTGTATAATATGTAGCACAACTAGAGCTAAGGTACCTTATTATAGTGTTTATCCAACATCTCTTATATGCTAGAAGCTGTTTTTCAATTAATCATCTTTGAGTATGAGAATATGCTTATAGGTATCTGCACTTTGTCTGGTTCCTCTCTCTGGGAGAATTGCGACCACTTCTCCTATTTTTCTTACATATGATGCACTTTCTTTCTTCTTACTGCACCTATATCCCAGGGAGTGGGGCTTGTTCCTGTTTTGGTGCTTTTAGGTGGTTGGGCAGTTGCAATTTCATTTGTTTGTTTACCCCCTTAGTAATGGTTCAGGGGTATTAGATTCAGTATGCTATGGATAGTAAAAATAGGTTCTATAATATGATTCAAGATGTTTTAATAATACTAAGCACTTTGAAGTGTTTCTAAGGCTATGTAAACTAATTGTGCTTGAAATAATCAGTAAGATATTTTGGAACCAAAGAATGATTGCATTCGATATTGGAAAGAAACTAAATTGGCCTTTAATGCCTTTATAATTGTTAGTAAGTAAAAAAAATAGTGTCCTGATCACTATTAGGCTATAGTATCAGAGTTTGGCTGAGAAACATGGCTCAAAGCATATCACCTTGCATGTCCAAGACATTCTGGTTCATCCAGGAACTATAATGACCTCAAATACAGCTTCCCAAGCTTTACATATTAAACTTGTATTATAATCATATTTGTCCAACCTCATCAAAGAACTGTCAGTGGGAAAGTCAAATCAGAAAAGTGGAAACTCCAGAGGCCAATTTGGCTCTGGCAAGTCCCATAGATTACTTTATAATAAAGCAGTCAAATACTTAGCCTACAATGTTTTACAGTATGTGAAACACCTTGAAATGATAGGAGTGCATTTGTCACCCGGAAAACTTGTTTCTAGAACTTGATCCCATGCACTGGCTTAATCCAAGCCGAATGAGAATGGAAACAATTTCTTCTTATCCTTTTGATTTGCCGCATTTGCACAACATTTGCTTTCAAAAAAGGGCGCAGAGTCTCAAGCTGTGTCAAGTATATCCAAGCAGTTGTTTGCCTCGATTGATATGACTGCTTCTCGCTGGGTTTGGGCTCTGGACCGGCTGTGAAGTCCGCTAGTTGATCACGCCATCAGATTGTTAAGCTACCTTCGCAATACAATACGACATCGCGCTTGCAGTCACATCAACCCACATCGGGCATCACGGCCTTAGACAGGTTCCCTTCTTTTCCCACATAGAAGTGAATCCTGTGCTCCATGCAGGTAAGAGCCACAGCTTGCCTCCATACCGTGACAATGCAAGATTTCTCCTTCAATCGTCATCAACTCTGCAAATGACGGGGACCTTCTATACTTAGGTCAAGAGCTTGTCCGAACTGCGACATTTTCTTGTTCAACTATGTCTTCAGCAGGTAACGACGAAGCATTCAATGCACCAGCTCAAAAAGGGCAATCCATTGTAAAGTTACGAGGCGGCGGGGATGAGCCTCCTCTCATTGTGATTCATGGTGGAGTCTTCACTATACCTTTCAGTTTGACGGGCTAACCACTCAACTGCAGGAGGTGGCGGCACTATTCACGCATTCGCCCCGCTGAAGGATGGCTTCAGCACGGCGATTTGGGCGATTCAGGTCACGCCGGACACCCCAATGGAAACTTTGAACGACCAGGCTATGTTTTATTTTTACCGAATAAAGGTTTGTCGATTCTCCCACTCCATTCGCATTGAAACTAACTTAAATTTCAATAGGAACTTCGCCCGAACGGCCCTTATCGCATTGCCGCGTTCTCTGCTAGTAGCCTCATCGCATTTGCAGTAGCAAAAGCCATGGAAGCCAATGGCGATCGTGTCGCTCAACTTTTCCTCATTGATCATTTTCCGACTACATTTCTTGCTCCACTGGTTGGGATCGACACGTCCCATACGTCTCTGAGTGCGCCCAATGCCAGGGAGGAATTCCTGGATGCTAGCTATTCCAATCTCATCGCCATGACACGTCGGGACGGAGGTGGCAATGTTCCAAAACGTCTGAAATTCGCAGATGAACTGTCCGACGCTAGAAAAGGTCAATCGGACATTCAAATTGCAGTGCTATTCAAAGAGACACTCGACCGCTTTCTGAACCAGATTTTTGACTTTCTACTGCATCTCGAAACAGAAAGTCAACTGCCAGTCCTTTCCGCCCTCGAGGACTGGCTAAAGGTCCTTAAAGCACCAGTAACCATCTTTATTGGATCGTATGGGATGGCTGGATCCATCCCCGTTGAGCATAGAGAGGGATGGCACGACCTAGGGACTCGGAGGTGTTTCCCGAACGCTCACATTGTGTATGTGGACGCTGGTCATTACGACATTCTCGGAAACCACGTGGTTATAGCCGGCCTGCAGAGTGGGTATGGTTATTTTCAGCGCCCTCGTTTGTGATAGGACATTTGATGTACCATGTCACAATGGTTAAACCTTTGATTCGGATCCGTAACTCGGAGTCTCAGACTGTTGCCTACCTCATACGCCCGGCTGAATTCGCATCTGATCACAAGGAACATGAGCGAAAGGGGGAGAGAAGAACGCGTGAGCGCCACTGTCGTGTGAGTGTTCGACCATCTTCATCTGGATCTCACTGGCTCTTCAAAAGGTGCATCAGTGTCTAGTACAGCCGCCGTTCTGATAGAATGTAACGACGGATATCATTGTCCTTTTCTTTTTTCAATGCTTAGCACAAGGTACTAAAGAAGCCGGAACTATCATCATGTCAACGTATTCATTGGTAACGCGCTACTTTGGTAACTCGGTAATAATGAGCCTACCCCGAGGTGAGACTGAGGTGACATTCATGGGGTCAACAACTTCGTATACCCCATTTTCTAGGGAGACATCAGCGTATGTAAGGATTGACATGACAGCCAGTTTGATTTCTGCAGATTTAGTGTATTCAGAACGTAGGCAATACGGACAATGCCGCAACATACCTGCAACAGCAAGCGCGCGGCCAGGGCAAGACCAACGCCCGAAACCGAAAGGCCAGTAAGTCGGACTGAGCATAATAGCAGGCTTTCCTGTGCCAATCCATCGGTCGCCAATAAACTCATGGGCATCGTCACCGTGATAATGTTCGTTTTCGTTGACGAGGGTAGCGAGTGGAATGACAAAAGAATCTAAAAATAAATTAACATTTGGGAGATCACCAATTTTATCACGATGCTTGCCTTTCGGAATAGTATACCCTCCTAGGGCCGCGTCCGACGTCGTCTGGCGCACGGTGCTCAGCGTGTCCCCTTTGGTTCGCATGACTTCACGAATGAAGGAATCAAGTCGCTCCGCATTCCGAACGGAAGCATGGGTCAATCTTTGAGTGCCGTCCTCCGCGGACTCATATACAGTCTCTTCGCGGAACTGATCAGCGAATTCCGGCCGTTTTCCCAGCTCGAGTAGAACCCAGACGATAACAACGGCACTGTCACCTCCTTTAGCAATCAGAAAACACGCGAAATAAATAACTCACGTCTGATGCACGGATGCGAAGATTAAACTATGGAAATCGTCGGAATATTGTATACAAAAAAACTAGGTACACTTACCCCAAGAGAATGAACATGATCCAGATCCTGTCGAAAAATGGAATCCGACCAGTGCTGTCGTTGGCATATGTTCGTGCAAAAGCAAAAAGAACAGAATCCTGGAAATCAATCAGCCTCCCAAATAAATACGGGCACAGAAAGATATTACCGTGTTGTGGATAGCTGAGATCTCCTGGGAGAGGCCTTTGAAAACTCTTCCCCCAAGCCCAGAACGTATGAGATGGTAAGGGATAGAAAAGGCTAAGACTTTGATTCTTCGTCTATGAGTCAGACTTTCCGTACTTTGATGTGTTGTTGAACTCACGATGTGATCAGGCGGTATACACCCGGAAAGGCACGTGAAGACCAGCCCATATTCTCGTACATTCCAGTAAGAGTCGCCACTGCCAACGCAATTTCTTCCGTAGCGGAAACGTTATCGTCGGAGGTGTAATTCTAGGCACACAGACCATCAATATCAAAGATAGATTGGACGTTAAGTGGAGCATCAATCACCTCCCCAAGGATTAAAGTTAACATGGCCTCAGCCATCATACGGTGAACGGTTGCATCGAGTGAAATCGGAGATCCTTGGCTAGAGCGCACAACCTTCTTCATTGTGGTATCGAGAATAGGGGAAACTATCGACACGGACTTAGGAGTGCAATGGGAAGCAGAGTAGGTCAGTTACCTTTAGAAACACAGGCGTTGAGATCAGATATAATATGATCGTGAACAACGCGATCTATATCAACTATGAAGCTGCGCGGAAATGCAAGGAGAAAGCCTAGATTCAGTATCTATACAGATGTCAGTCCATGGTGTGTATACTGGAGCAGAATTAGCCGCCTACCGACAGCGTCCCGCGCTCAAAGCTAAACACGGCATCGTTGGTGAGCACCTCTGCGGCCAAGGTATGATCTACAATATACTCAAGCTACGATAAAGTATTAGCAATCATACTTCCTGGTATTCATGTTCTCACCCTGTTCTTACGCTTGACTCCAACAACACTACCGTGCTGATTAATTGCGCTCTCGTATGCGCGACGGGGATTGCAGAAGAGATCGCGGTCCTAGTGACCGCGTATCGTTATGACAAAAGGTCAAAATGGGAAGGGGCTTGAGCTTTACGTACGGATATATAAGCTATAGGTGGGTGATTTAGCGAGACCTGTTTCCGGAAGAGATATCCCGTCAAGAGGACTGCAACGCAGGCAAAGAAAATGGCTAGAGACAGATAGTTATTCATCGTGTGATGATACTGAGGGTACGGAAAAGTTTGCTACTCATATATAATTGTGAAAATGCCTACTTCGTGCTTATCCATCATTGTAGTTGTGAACAGTTCGATAATGATGCTAAAGGGCGTTTATCAAAATGCAGAAAAAGAAGGTTCGGGATTTCCCACAACCGTCACACTGTTGTGACGTGGCGCTAAAAATAGCTCTGCTCCTTTCCATCGCAATCTTCAGTTCCGAAGGCGGCTCCGAGTGATGCGTGGTCCATGGATTTGTGCGGCAACACCATGACAATATCGTACGTACAGTGGCTTCCTTCACACGGCAATAGTCTTATATTTCAGGTGCTTCATTTCTCACGTTCGCAGTCCATTGCATCATGACTATCTTCTATGCACCCGCTAGCTCTGGCCAGCTACCGCCGATTCCAGACGACCTCACAACTCCCCAGTTCATTCTCGATTATCACCACCCCATCAGACCCCAGCGCCCACTCGGTGTACCATGGCTCGTCGCGGACAAAAGTGGACAGCACTTGAACTTGGAAGAGGTTGATTCGCCCTTATGAGTTTCGTGTACTATCTTGACGACGCCCCAGATTCAAACACGCACTAATGGGCTTGCAGCTATGCTGCAAGAAAAGTACTCGATTGGTACGACTTCTCCAGTTCTTATTCGATTGCGCTAACTTATTGCACCCTTAGGTGAAGGAGACCCAGGTTCGCCCCCGTCAATTGCTCGATCTTCGTGACTAACGACGCGTATAGTCCTCTTCTTCAGCACGAACCACATAGGTACTCGGGCCTATCCTCTGCCGCTAAGAGCTCTAATCATTCGCTAGACTACACCACCTGCATGTGGGCTGTCCACCGTCTGCTTGGAATCGTCGCGTACGTACCCATGGATTTGATATGAACATCAACTCATCCACCCGTAGCCCTTGTAACCCTGCTCTCACCGCCGATGAGTTGGCACAGCACCTTAAACTATCTCGCGCGTCTCTCATCCTCACTCATGTCGATTTCCTTGGTACTGCCTGCTCCGCTGCACGCGCCGTCGGTATTCCTATGAGTCGTATCATTGTCATTTGTGATCAGGATGGCGCGACAACAACGCCACCCGCTGATTTTATGACTCTCGATAACCTGATAAATTCCGGAATCGGTAAACGCTCGGTTGACAGAAAGCTGAAACCTGGCGAAGGAAAAACGAAAGTTGCATTTTATGCCTCTTCAAGCGGGACTACTGGACCACCGAAGGTGCGCTTCTCGTATCGTATCATCATTTTGCTCACACTCCGCAGATCGTTCAAATCACGCATTATGCATTTATTGCCAATGTTCTGCAGATTGCCACTCTGAATAAGGTGTCTGAACCTTACACGGAATGGGAAAGGCTCCGGTACCGCCCAGGAGATGCCTGTCTAGCGGTACTCCCATTTTATCGTTAGCATTTTCTTTTGGGATCAAATCACTAGAAATTTATTCCTTTCCGCAGATATATATGGCTTAGTTCTCATTGTATGTCCGAACCAACCCACCCGATTTACCTTTCTGACAGTATTGTAGACTCACTTCAATATGTTCTCCGCGGTTAGTCTCATATCGGCGATTAATGTCTATATTCAATCAGTTCCGTCAGATATCCGTGGTGGTGGTCCCAAAATTTAACTTTCCAGATATGCTGAGAAGTATCGAGAGGCACAAAATCACGTCGTTAATGGTGGTGCCGCCGCAGGTGGTGTTGTTTTGCAAGGTACGCCACTCAGTTCCGCTCTTGCACAGTTTTTATGATCGCCGCCTCTAGGATCCCATCGTCAAAAGGTTCGATCTGTCCTCGGTAAGAGTCGTTCTTTGTGCCGCTGCGCCTTTGTCTCGTGAGTACTTATTTGGGACCCGAGATGTTACTCGTAATATCTAATGTCAAACAGTGGAATTGCAGGAGCAACTCATTCAACTGATGCCACAAGTCTACATCGGACAAGCATATGGTAGGTGTCTCACCTTTAACTACTCCTCCACCCCTCACTATGTCAGGCTCCACGGAGGCGACTGGTGTGGTTTCCATGTGCCCTGTTCAGCAACGCTATGGCAAGTTTGGTGGGGTTTTTGCACCAGGTATCGTTGGTCGCGTCGTTAAAGCCGATGGGACATTGGCGGGCTCCAACGAAGAAGGAGAACTGCATATCCAAACGCCTGCAGCAGCAATTGGTTACCTGAACGACGAAGTGGCGTAAGTTTTCTCACATCTATTATCAGGTGAAACCTCATGCCTGCACAGGACACGAGAGAGTTTCGTCGATGGGTATGTAATGATTAGGCACGTATGCTCCGCAAACTTACCCTTTACGATCAGTTGGATTCGTTCTGGGGATCTTGTGAAGATCGATGACCATGGTGAGATTATTGTCGTCGACAGGTTGAAGGAAATCATCAAGGTATATCATTCGTCCTTATCTTGATCTCCAGTATCCAACATCTTGCGTAGGTGAAAGGATTCCAGGTGGCACCAGCGGAGCTTGAAGGCTGCATTCTCGATCACCCATATGCGGCAGATGTATGTGTGGTTGGCGTTTCCCACTCCTACAACGGAGAAGTTCCATATGCCTTTGTCGTTCTCACGTCGGAAGGCCTTGCGGTCGCTGAGAATGATAGTCCACAAGCTGTAATAACCGCAATCATGAAGGTGATTTCTGTAACCAATTGTAATGTTCTATATCTGACTCTGATACAGCATGTTGCGTCAAACAAGGCTGCTTTCAAGCATCTCCATTATGTAGAAATCGCGAAGAGCGTACCCAAAACCCCAAGCGGCAAACTACTTCGGCGAGAACTCCGGGACGTAGCCCGGCGTCGCATTATAGCGGATGGGGTGAAGCTCTGATCTTCTATTTTCGATTGAACAATGTACATACTTTCCCCATATTATGGTGTACATCGCTGTGAGCCAGGACCTCCCAGCGGGCATCCACTCGGCTACAGGCTACGCCGAGCAAACCAGTCACAATCCTGCCATGATTGCAGAATATATAATTGCAACTGAGCATTCTTTTCGTTACACTAAGTGTAAATGAGACCTTCCAGTATTGGTTGCCAATGGTCTAAAAGGATCCGCCTGGAGGATTACATGAACCAAATCCAGCGCCGAAGTGACTGGGTGCCGATGGAAAATCTTGCAGGTGAGGGATTCAGATCTTCAGATTCACCACTACTGCGAGTCATAACTTTTGCTTGTCACGCCTCAATGGTGGAACGGCAGCAAAAATATCTGTGTTCCAAATCGAACAAAAAACTTTTAAACTCTAAAGTTCTAAATTTGGTAGCTCCAAGGAGGTCAACCGTGCTGGCCGAAAGCCAGCGTCGATGATCCAACTCGAAATTAAATTTTCACGATGCTGAGAAATTGTTCTAAAATTAGAAAAAATTGTTCGGATTGGAGGAATCCGCTCGTCTATCATTTCAGTGGCAGCTGCGCGTGATTTGTCATGTCGGCGAGCTCCGCCGACATCCCAAGACGGGACTCCTTCAATAATGTGAATTTCAATGCAAAACTTCAGTAGTGACTTTTTAATATGTATGATATACCCTGGGTAAAGTATCTAAGATGTACTTGACCAGGCTGCTGAGATGGAGAAGGGTGACCCATTAGGAAGTGGAGTCTCAAATCGGTGTATATTATAGTAGCCGCATTCTCTTCACATGCAGAAGCTTGGGCACAGCAAGTCATACTTATAGCCTCGCACAGTGGACTCAATACTATTACTAGCACACATGTCGACCTCGCATTACCCAGATACCGTCCATGCAGATGAGAGCAAAGGGAGTACACAGACTGAATCTCAATATTCAACTGATGTGCCCCAGAAGGAATTGTCATATGATACAGGGCTGAGAGCTTGGGGAACAGGTGCGATTCAGGGCTCCGACCCAGATGTTGCGACCCTGCTGACAAGAATCTTGTATATGTAGTCGCTGGATCTTGGCTTGTGCAATTCTGTATCATTGGTCTCCCACTGTCTTTCGGAGTCACGGAAAGTTTTTATGCCAGGGACTACCTCAATGCCTCCACGCCATCACAAATCAACTGGATAGGTGAGGCAGGTATGGCCCAAATTATCCACAACATAGCTCACCAGAACGTTGAAGGCTCTATTCAGTTCTGTTTCATGTACCTACTCGGTCTCTCCGTCGCAAGATTGTTTGTCCTTCGTTTCATGCACGTACCAAGCTAACGCAACGCCTCGAAGGTTCGATTCGGGTCACTTTCGTTTAATCTCAATTTCGGGTTCTATTCTATTTATCTTTAGGTAAGTTTTCTTCTGACATTTAAGCTATTTTTGCGTTGATGAGCCTCAAGCATGTTCATGCTATCTCTCGCCAAACCCGGACAATACTACCAGGTCTTCCTCTCGCAAGGACTGGGCATGGGCATAGCAACAGGTGTCATGTACACTCCGACGTCGTCTGTCGTTGCTCACCACTTTAGACGGAGGAGAGGACTTGCCATGGTACGTGCCAGTTGACTTGGGCCGACGCGTAAGCTCAATGTCCCGGGCAGGGAATAATCACGACTGGCAGTGCTATTGGCGGCTTCTTCTTCTCCACCATCCTCGGTCAATTCCTCGATGGACCCATTGGTTTCGCGTGGGGCATCCGCATCTGTGGTTTCATTTGCCTTGGGTGCCTGACAGTCGCCAACTTGATGATGCGCACCAATTACCCTCCTCGCGCTGCTCCCTCAGCCACTTCTCAACCGACGGAGAAACGCCCGCTAAGCCGAATGGTTCGAAGTCCTGCGTATATTTTTATGATTGTGTTTGGATTCGTCATCTCCCTGGCACTGTATAATCCTATGTTCTCGGTAGAGTTGTTCGCGAAGGAGCACGACAACATTTCAAAGGGGTTGACCAAGTACCTACTTGCGATAATCAACATCTCCAGTGTTCTCGGTCGAACGATACCGAACGGGTTGGCAGATCGGTTTGGGGTCTTCCCCGTCTACATACCTTGTGCCGCGGCAGCAGGTACATTCCGTAGTCCTTCACTACGCGACTTGAAGTGAGCTGACATTTCAACCAGGCATCGTCGCCATCCTCATGATGGTGTGTACTACAAATGCATCAATCGCAGTTTTTTGTGTCTTGTGAGTTTCCAAACTAGTTCCATCCTCATGCCGCCACTCATCTTGAATACAGATATGGTATCTTTTCGGGCGCAAGTAAAGCTATTTTACTTGATGTTAATTGAACCGTCTTCTGACTTCATCCATGGCCAGTGGTATCACTCTTCTTTCCAGCCGTTCTCTCCTTGGATCCAGATATGACGCGCTCGGGGTGAGTACGTGCCATGAATCTTGTACTGGTAGCTTTAAGCGATTTTATAGTTTGCGGCTTGCCATGGCATCAGTTCCTGTCGGTATCGCTTCCCTTGTAGGAACGCCAATAGCGGCTGCAATCGTCGGTGACCATCATAAATGGTGGGCTGGAAGTGTGTTCACTGGAGTAAGAACCCCCTGGCATATCTGAACGACCCAGTACTGATGGCCAACAGGTCCTAGAGCTTGTTTCCGCGGCACTATTGCTTGGAGTGTACTTGACGATGCCGAGGAAAAGTAATTAGAGGGATAGAGATGAATGCATGACACCAGAGCAGAGGCTTTTCAGAACTGTCCACATACATGTTGGCTTGTTTATTCACCGAAGGCTATCAGCAAGGCTAATTTCCAGTCTTTCCCAAAGCCAGTCACTTCCATTATATCATCTCTCCCTACATTGAGATCTATGTCCCATAACATGATCCATATCTGTTGACGCGTTCTCCCGGCCATTGATAGTGGTATATAACTCTCCCAATGGATTAAGTAGATGTAGTCCTGCTGGCAGATAATTTGAGCATTGCCGATAGAGCTTTAATTAGGGGGAAAGGAGGTGTTTCCGTGTGGCCATTGGTATTGTATATTCGGGGTAGGACAAAGGTACTTCGAGGGCATGTTTCAAGATTTGTGACGGAGAGTGAAATTGGGATAGAAAGCAAG
>CEMJ01391293.1:2135-12756 GCA_900068955.1 Clitocybe nebularis | reverse complement strand
GTGAAATACTTTCGTTTGGTTGAATCTGGATACGCTGTTAGATTTAGCAACTTAGAACCAACAAAAGCTACAGTTGAGTCTTGATGGATCGTATTAGGTGATTGCGGAACTTCCAAGAGATCAACAGTTCAAGTAAACTTCGCAGGCCTTTTGATTAAAATCACGTTGTGCCTCGTCGCCGCTTCACTCCATGAGGTCTAGATGCGTCATCTACTTACACCGGGCTTCCCCCAGCAGTAAGCATCATTTTTCCTAGCACTAAAAACCTTGGAAAACTATATCAATGGTCTGGCGACCCTCGTGCTGATATCTGTCCAAGTAGACTACCCGAAACCCAAGATAAATTATTCTGGTTAACAGGGGTGAGCCGACTCTACATGGGTACCAATTTGACTGGGCTTTCTTCAAATTTGAAACGGCCAAGAATCATTTGATTCATAATATGGGCTGAGTACTTAATCATAATGCCAAGTTTCATCTATACAACCTGCTACAAACTCCTCAAATCAACTTAGATCTACCATTGGTCTTCTCACGACTCTTCGGTTGGGTGATGTATGTATACCGACACCTTAATGCAGGTCTAGGAAGTAGTATGCAAGCGAAAATACAAGCATCCCACTGCTAACCTCAAATTCATTTCATACTGATATGAAGAGAGCCAAAACGCGGCACCGGTGCACTCTTCGGACAAGTCCAGGACGCGCTTTACTCTATACAAAGGGATATCGTTTGTTGTATTGATACGAAAAGTGTGCGGGCGTTCTGCAGATCCCCTGGCTCAGACCCCTCTATTATGCCCTGTGTGCAAGGAAACTCGTGAGGTCCAACATGTGACAGGCTCTATCAAGGGATGCGATGAAATATAAGAGAAAACGTGCCCTGGTATGGGCTATCCCAATTCCACATTTATCTTGGCTGGAGGGGAGTTCTGGAAGAACTAGTGAAAGTTCTCGGATTAAAGTAAGAATCTACTGTACGCGTCTATTAATATAGGGGTGGGATCGTTGGTGGATTCTACCGTAGAAGCTAGCAAAGAATCAGAACCAAGTTTTATACGAGCGATCTGTCGGGCTAAGAGCAGAAAGAACTGCCAGCTTCAAGGCTAAACGCAGGCAAAGGGGGGAGGGGGGAGGGATTTCTGTAAAACATCGTCCATGTACGAGGTGCCAAATAAAACAGATCAGGCCAAAGTCGGAATTGGAGGTGACGGATAGATTGAGAGTCTGATGACAGATATTCTTATGTATGATCCGGGGCATGCCTGCAGCATACAAGGTAAGTGCTCTTGAAAGACTTTGGAGCTTGGCTTACGGCTATAATCAGTATGAGTCCGATACAATGGCTTCTGGGCAGCAAACTCAAGGGTACCGTATGTGATTAAACAAATCAAATCAATCATTTGAATCCTCGTAATCCAGGAATAAAATGTAACCGAGGAAGAATGAAATGAGTCAAGGAGTGTGGGGTGTTCTGGACAACTTGGTCCTCACGATATGGATATAAAGAATGTAAGTCTTATTGAGGGCAAGAAGCAAAAAAAAACAGGCGTGTATAGGAGCCAGATAAGCAGTGTCTCCGTAGCATCGAACAAGAAAGTTAGCATCATCGATCATCCAGTGTACTTCCACGGATCATTGGCTCGGGGTCTGTTTCTATGAAATATAAATTGTAAAAATGGAAACGGCCCGCTGTTCAATGGGATCCAATCATTGAGTGCACCCTTCGAAATCGCTTCAAGATTCTTCTCCACCAAGATTTTCCCTCAGATTTCGGATTCGGTGCTACGTTAACCTCGGCTTTGGTACTTGTGGTTGATCGGTTGTCAGTTGGGGTAGGAGAGGGAGGCGGAGATGCCCGTTGGCTGGGGGTTTGGGAGGAATATACTGAGCAAGGGGATTGGCGTCCAGATTCGGGGAGTAGACCAAGCTGGAAAAAGTTCATCTGCGTTCCACCGCTTAGGCCTAAGCTGAGGTCGAAAGCGGTATCCATGCCCATATCCATCTCTAGCCCGTTGCTCAACTCTTTA
Organism: Clitocybe nebularis; assembly: GCA_900068955.1. Taxonomy (NCBI): domain Eukaryota; kingdom Fungi; phylum Basidiomycota; class Agaricomycetes; order Agaricales; family Clitocybaceae; genus Clitocybe; species Clitocybe nebularis. Next base: position 10,727 of record CEMJ01391293.1, on the reverse strand, counting down.
ATCTCCTCCGGTGACATTGTAGGCTGCTTCGATAAGGTTTGTTCATTTGCTTCAACGGGGTCGGCCTCTGGCTCAGCTAGTGAGCTTAATTCCTGGGTCGTTATGGCGTGGTCCGGGGTCAGTAACAATGCTGATGTCGATGCAGCGGTTGATTCTGTAGAGTCCAAAAGTGTCTGCATAAATGACGACCACTCCTCCGAATTCTCGGTATCAAGACCTTCAATCTTGATTTCCGGAGTATCTCTTACGGGCTCGGGTTTAAACATGTGGCTACGCGAGTATTTCGGTACTCTGGAGGGACGATGTCCCAACTGTGGCGAAGAAAGGAGGTTCCAATCTGGCGATATTGAACGCTCTGAAGGGCGTAACGCTGAATCAAGGGATGTCGCGCGAGTTGCAGATAGCAAGACGCCATCTTCACCAACGCCATCTATACCAACTCCACTCCATTCTCTTCTTCTGCTTGCGTCGATTGGAGTCCCACGTCCAACGTATTTGACAAGGGGCCAAGACCCGCGAATGACGGTGTTTGCAGCACCAAGCGAAAGGGGAGCTGAGGCGGAAACTTGATGCGGGGGTAAAGTGTGTGACGAGAAGGAGACAGATCGAGAGGACGGTGACGAAGGAGAGCGATGTGCCGATGAGACAGAAGCAGGGGGGGATGGAGGAGGCGATAGGCAAGAGAGGTCTAAATCGAAATCCTCGAAACCTGTGAAAGTTGGTACTTCAACGACTGGCTCAGGGAGGCCATGGACAGTTTCTTCGTCGTATTCACGTAGAGGTACGGCTGTTGCTTCGACTTGAGCTGCCACAATGGCTTCTCGTATGGTCGTTTGATAATTATTCAGCCTATATGCAAAACCCAAGCGTCAATGAACGTCAAAAAAAAAATAGCATGACGCCGCCAATGCGCTAGACAAGCGTATGCTGGACAGCGATGGATAGAATGCAGGTTATTGCGTACATTTCTGTCATCCTAAGATATGTGTACCCGTCGGATCGAGAGGCGGGAGAGAGATAGCGGGGCGGGTAAGAATAAGAGCTAGCTTCGGTGGTATAGGTAGGAAACAGTGGTGAAGGTACACGATGGAAGAATCGAACAAAGTCTACACAGTGTGGCATGCCACGGAGTGCTCGGGGTCGTTTTGGAGTTCGTGTTCTGGAAACATGGTGAAGCCGGTGATTACGTTCTGATTCGTGGCTTCGTGTTCGCGGAACATCTATATATGTGCCCAGGGGTGGGTGAGCGCGGAAGAACGATATTTAGAGTGATGCGGAGGAAACAGATAAGCAACGTGGTGAAAGGGCTGCAGGCTGAACAAAATCGACTCGGCATCCTTCTGATCACGACAACAAGTGTAACATGCGTAGAGCAGATATTGGCAGTACTGATACAAGTTTTATAATGTGTGGCATTATGAATTGACAGATGCCCCACTAAGGTTTGGAGTAAATCAAGTAGTAAGTAACAGCGTTAAGAATTTCAGACTTCTGACCCATTGAGGTAAACCCCTCGACGGTTCTGGCATTGTGGCGAAGGGATTACGTGTAGAAGGCCTAGAAACAGAGGTTGATGATCATGATCGTAGAACCCTAACAGTGAAACAAACAAGCACCCACTCAACAATGATCACTTGTGCGTTTGAAATAGAGACGTGGGCTCGCCAGCGAAATACCTTGGCCATCTGACTGTGTGTTGATTTTTAGTGTTAGTGTCGAGCTCAAATCAGAACCTACTGGCGCATGAGCATGGGCTCCAAGCAACTCCGTAGTTGCATTTACAGTTGTTTGGAAGGCTGAGGGAAGGAAATTGCCCTTTGATCGAGCCAAGCAGAGCCATACTTGGAAGGGCTCAAGGATAGGCCTACCCACCGATAATCCCTAGATCCGAATATGTAACACAAGTAGTGATAACTTTTACCTTACAATGAGAATTGACTAGGTAACAAATATACTATTCGGACAAGTTAGCGATGCAGTCATGCAGACCTCTTAACCTACAGCTAGTCAATTTAGTTTGCGCGCCCGGTTCCTGTTCATGCCGGAACTGAATAGCAAGATAGTACACCTAGCCGCCGACAGGGAAATCTAGACAGTGGAAGTCGGCACATCTGGCCCCAACCTGTAGTATAGAATTATCAGGAAGTTGATAGACCATCCCATTGATAGCGGTTGACATCTGTGCGTAAATGTACCCCATGGCAAACACCAACGTTGTTTTGGCATATTATCAGGCGACTTAATTCAGCGGAAACGAAATGTCTGTGGTAGAGAGGAATCCGAGTCTTGAGTGACGCGGAGGATAAAATCAACATAACTTGGTTGATCTCAAAGCCACAGCCCTCTATCACAATAGCGCCCAATTATGAGACGCGGCCCATATCACTTGTGGGTCACATGGAGCTCTTCTTACTTTGTGAACCAGTTGAGTGCGCTCAAACCTCCCGTGGAGTATTCGATGAATGGGGGACGTGGCGTATTGTGAATCAACACCACCATCGGTTATCTAGATACGGAATGACAAACCATTCACTAGTCAAGGTTTCATGGTAGGGCGAACTGGCTGACTTACATATATGATATATCAAGGTACGTAGGGTGGTGCCCCCGTCCAAAGTCATCGACTTGAAGAACCAGCGAGTAGCTTATGTAACACGTTGTAACTGTCGGGAATCCCGACAGTTACAGGGATCGATGATATCTTCTTCCAACTTTGATGCTACAAGCACCCAGGGCCAAATTGGAGCAGTCAAGGACCTGAAGCAGGCTGGCACCTAAATCAACTTAGGAGGAACATTGGGGCCATGGTTCAACCTCCCACCGTCGTGCCATTCATAAATTGATTGCGGCTATAGATGGAGCTTACTAGCTGAAATGTTCCTTTACAAGCCCTCTGCTCAAATTTACGAGGCAGGTTTAGCCCGTTCATAATGCAAAAAGTGAGGAAACTCCCTTGCTTGATGTACCAATCAGTGCACTTCTCGTGCCTAGAGCCCACTAATTTCCTAAATTTGAACTTTTTGTCACCTTACATCCGCGCCCCCGAATCTCAATTCCTCAGCAATTGTTACCACAGGTGATTGAACGGAAGAGCTGTGACGCCTCTTGTGCAAACACATGTCACACAGTGCTTACACCACAAAAAATTACGTTCCACAGAGTCCTTGGTTTTTTCCTAGATCACCGCTTGATGCTATTGTAGGGAGATGTGTTCAACCAAACATTCAGACTTTGATGGCCTTGGGGCAACAGACAGGAGATACGTGGGATACCTCGGAGCCAAGAACTACTTGCGAGTAATACCGACAGAAAGGAGTGGGGACGGGGATACCTTATTTTCATTGGATGGTGTCGGTGTGTAACGTGTTGTCTTATAGCATGCGGATGAGCTGTAGCGAGCGGGCGAAAGTGACCACTATAAGAGCTCGTACACCTTGAAGACTACACCAAAGCCAAAGTCACTGGAAAGACGAATCCGGCGTGTATAATGTCCACTCTGGATAAGGGAGCCGTACATGTTGCATGTAGGTAAGATCATCTAGATTTGGTGTGAAGTGGGGCTTGACATTTTGATATATCAAGATTCATACCAGGTTCTTGATACGGCATTTGTTACAAGTCCAGAGATCTTGGGTAGACAGGAAGTTTGATAGAATCTGTGAGTGACGGTGTCAGTTAATGTTGGTTGAGTCAACAATCAGTAGTACAAAAAACTATCAACTAATGCCGCCTTACAGAAGTGCTATATTGTGCACAGCGACTTGAGGAGGTACGGAGGGCGTAGCAGGACAGAGGGAACATATTGCAATATAGGATTGTGACTCATGTGATCATTGGAACAACATTCATTTCGAGCATCGCATTCTTGGTAGTTCCGGAGTAGGTGCGCTTGATACGATCTTCCAAAGATACTGTTATTTGATGTCAATTGGATGGTTGAAAGCTTGAATGTTGGCCAAAAGGTCCTACTGCAGCCATCTGCAACAGAATGCACAAGATCGATGTCGTGTTGTGATCGTCCTTACGTAAAGGAAATACTTCCGCAGACGGAATTGCATATGACCGACACCCCCATTTGTTCACCGACATATCACATCCCCGGAAACATGCCGAACCAACCAGCATCGCAACCAACTTATGCCAGTGTTCTACAAATTTCAATTGATCTTTGGGTGGATGATCCATCATTTTCCTGTTCTCATAGACGTTGATCCCCAGCTTATTGAGGTAGCGTGGGGAGGCTTCGGGTGCAACTTGATGAGCCCATGGATTCCATAGATTCGGCTGATCGTGTCGATCCCAGCGTCCTCGAATTCAATTGTTTTCGATAGGCCGAAGTTTGACAGTTGCCTAATGTAAGCAATTCAGTATCACGTGCTTCTTGGAACCACCGAGCGTCAATTTGGCGCCAATCCTATATATTTCCATACAACCAGATGTAGCCATCAGGCGGAGCATCGAGCAGGAGCAGGCCGAACAGAAGTCATATACACCCGTAAGTTGTTTATATCAATGTTCATGCCGCCTCAAGTGATACATCCGAGTTTCTATACGCTCTATCCCCCCGATCTTTGATGTCGAGCCCGGTTTCTGTATAGGCTGTACACTGGCAAAATTACTTATAAGCGACATTGCTTCCATATGCAAATATACACTTTCAATAGTTTCCTCGAGTGGACGACTGGCTCTGTTCTTTTTTGTCTCGTCCCGTCCTTTCTTTTCATACTTTCGTTTTCCCATTCGTTCTTTTCCCGGCCCCGGCAGGTCTATTGGATTCGTTACTATTTTTTTACATACTTTTAAAATCGCAAATGATCTACTCGACGCTTTTCTTCGCATCGCTGGGTGTTGTAGCATGGGCTACGGCCACAAACAACTGGGCTGAGCCATGTTTAGATGGTGTCTGTTCGTATGGTAGGTATTCAGTTTCCCAGTCATTGCCTAATCGGTCTAACTAATTATTAATATAGACCTTCCAGCCTCAGCTGGGTCTTCATCTGGGACTTTGAAGGTTGTGAGTACCACCCTCTTTACTTCTACCGAGTTTAGTGACATATCTGGGGATTGGATAGTGGGGCTCAAAAGACGCTATATCTGATATCACCCCCGCTGCTGGATGGGAGATATTAGACTGTGCACCTGACGTCCTCTCTCAAGACATCCGCCTTGTTTGCAAGAGTGACGATGCAACGGCCTGTGCACATCTTTATGGGGCTGCGGGAGCTGAGGGGAAGATCGTCCGTTTGCCCGAATCTGTGAGTGTTCACCCTGGTTTTTCCGGCTCTAGTCTTACCGTTTCTACACGTGTAGTGCGGGAAGAACGCATTTGCCCGAGTAGCTAGGGCTTATGTACCCACAGATCAATCTATACCAGCAGCGATTGCTCGACGTGTAATTCGTAGGGATGGGAAACAGCCACAAGTCAAAGGACTTACACTTGATACTAATTTTGCTGCTGTTAATCCATCAAAGTAAGTTTTATCATGGTCGGTCATACTGAAGCTATTTTACAAAATTATTGTAGAACTGGTGCTGTTAATTTTGCTATAAAAGGGGCCAATGTTCCGGGCGCCGATGGCAATATAGATACCTCCACTGTGGGCCCTCAACGCCGCAGCCGCATCTACCGTCGGGGACCCCTGGGTAACAGGCTGGGTTTCATTGAAGACACCACAAATGGTAAATATCGTCGTCGTACGTCTCCTATATCTCGCGCTTACACAGGTATCAAAGGGTTTAGCAGCTTCAACAAAAATAAGTCTTCTAACCTACCTCCTCTTAATGTTGATAAGAAGTCCACTCTCTTCAATAAAACTCTCGCGTGCTCGCCTAACGCGGCGTCCATCAATATCGATGTAGATGCCAAGGCACATGCGGTCGCAACAATCGGAGTTGCTGCGAGTGGGACTTTTATTCCACCCAAGATCGACGACTTCGCTATCACAATGAGTATGTTGATCCTAAATCTGGGTGTATATAAGCCTTCATTTTTCACTCGTCAGGCTTGACGGCGGACATTGACGGGAGCGTGAACCTAAATGCCAACATTGCCGTAAGTTTCAACACCTCCTATGAGCTACATATCATCATGTAATGTATAGGGCACCATCGACTCTGGGAAAATCAAGATATTTGAGGCCGGTGTGCCAGGGCTTGACTTCCCAGGGTACGCCATTTCGCAAATCTACACGACTTCCTCTTAGTGTTGTTTACTAGTGTCCTCACTCTTGGCCCTGATCTCGAAGTAAATGCTCAGGTCACCGCTACCCTTGACCTAGAAGTCGGGCTCGATGTTGGAATCAACTACCACATTGAAGGGGCAGAACTTGTATTCCCACCAAACAGCCAGACCCAGGATAATGGGGGTTCCTTCCAAATTAACGATACCCGTAAGTTTCTCATATATGTACTGTTATTTTCTTACTGACACACAAAAGCCCTCAAGCTCTCTGCCAACCCGTCCGTAAAAGCAACAGGGACTATAACAGCCCACTTGATTCCAAGCATAAACCTCGAAGTTTCGGCCTTGGGAGGCATAGTGGGAGCGGGAATATTCCTCGAGCTTGATGCGTCGGCAGATATGCAGCTTTCGTTGGAAGCGCAGACGGAGGTGCCGTTGGCTATCGCGAAGACGAAAAGAGAGGCTGCACCCACCGTTTCTGGGGGTCACCGCGGCCCTTCAGCTTGGGATATCGAAGCTCCAGAAATTCTGTTCAAGCGTGCAACAGCGTCACCCACGCCTATAATTCCTGTGCACGATGTACGCGCATTGAGAAAGCCCCCACGTCCCGCGCCCCAACACGGTGCGGGGACTAAGGCAACTGTCGCAACGACCAAGCATTCAACGACCACCGTTTCTGTGGGCTCAAAGAGTACGCTTTCAACGGGTCCTGAGACTCCAACCTCCATCATCACAACAACCCAGAAATCAACCAGCGTTGTTTCCGCGGACTCAAAGAATTCGCTAACCACAAGCTCAGTCCAAACGCAACATGAGACTTCAACCACTACCACTGCAGCAACCCAGCAGACGACTAGTATTATTTCCGTAGGCTCAAAGAACTCGCTAACCACGGGCTCAGTACAAACCCAGAATGAGACTTCATCCTCCACCACTGCAGCAACCCAGCAGGCGACCAGTATTATTTCCGTGAGCTCAACGAACCCGCTAACCGCAAGTTCAGTCCAAACACGTGTGACTTCGACTTCCGCCACTGTAGCAGCCCAGCAGACGACTAGAATTGTTTCTGCGGACTCAGGGAACTCATCAATCACAGGCACAATCCAAACGGGACATGAGACTCTAACTTCTACCGCTACAGCGACCCAGCAGGCGAGCAGCATTATTTCTGTGTTTGTGGACTCAGCGAACCTATCAACCACAAGCACAGTCCAAACGGAACATAGCACCTCTACCTCTACCTCTGGAGTAACCCAGCAGGCGAGCAGCATTGTTGCTTCAAACCCAGGGAACCCGTCAATCACAACCACAATCCAAACAGAACACAAGACTTCAACAACCACCGCCCAGCGGGCGACCAGCATTGCTTCTGTGGATCCGGAGAACTCATCAACCACGAACAATCCCTCAACGAACCACGAAACTTCGACCTCTACCACTACAACAACCCAGAAATCAACTTCCTCCAGCTCCACCAGTACTACCTCATCTGATACTACCACCTCCTCGATTACGGGCTCCTCAAGAAGCTCGGCTGCCACACCCAGCGCTACAGGAGCCAATACTGGAACCACCACTAATGGCGGTTTCAGTGGGTGTTTTGAGATTGGAGCGGGACTAGATGTGAATGCTGGAGCTGACGCCGACTTCTTCGGGCTCTTTGACAAGGGTACCCAAATCTCGCTGTTTAGCAAGAAATTCCAGATTTTCAAGGTTCATTCGCAACAAGACTTCTTTTTGTTCTATCTCACTACTAATGAGTATGTGTCTTATTGTAGAAATGTTTTGGAAACAATGCAAAAAGGTCGTTCCCGCGGTTCCCACGTCGTCTAAATTCACAAACGAAGCGAGAGCTTACGTGTCCGACAAGCGGTGGGGGTGTGGTAGCCTCTGTGGTAGATGAAACGATTTCTGCCGCATCGTGAGCAACCCCTGAAGGCGCTATACATCATTAGAGCTAATACTGTTGTTTCCTTTCATCAGGATTGCTGCGCTCTAAGTATGGTTCTGGTAAAACATGCCCGTCGAAAGAATCTAGAGTCATTTTAAAGTGTCTATGGTTGATGTATGGGAGTAAAACGACTTTCATTTATTGCGTGTTTCAGCCGTAGTATCGGCAGTATTTATGAAGTACGCACGCGTGTTGGGGTGATCGAGGCCCTACATGGCTTACTTTGCCTAGGCTCCCGAGTGTGGCAACCTGGTTTTCTTTACTACTGTGCCAAGTGTGATCACGGTGTCAAAGTGAAAGAAGTGACCACCGCAATATTTTTTAGTAGGCAAACACCTCATCTTCACTGCGGTAGAATGGCGGGAGATGTACTAAGGGTAGTCGTGGGCTCAGCGATCGGATTCTTGGCACCCCTCCCTCCAAAAACATATGCGGACACCGGCTGCTTGAATATATGTTC
>CEMJ01391277.1:389-19510 GCA_900068955.1 Clitocybe nebularis | reverse complement strand
GACAATCATTCTCCGCTCACGTGGGACGGGCCGGTGGGCCGACACCGAGGATGAGTCTAATAATATTCCCGTCCAACCATTCCGCAGCCCTAGAGAGCCATAAGAAAGTCACGAGTCCACTATAGCCATTGCTTCTATCAGATTCAACACCATGCATGAGCAGGGCAACCGTGATCCCATCAACATCATATCCAGCCTTTTTCTCTGCATAAATCAGAGCAACGATGGCTGATTACAGTCACGGAGTTCAATACACCCCATCTACGATCTTCCGCTCGCCCCAACTTACGTTACAAACAATCAAGGAGCTCGGTATATGTGAGCTGCGGCGTCTATCTGATTGAAATAACCTAAAACCTAACACAGCATACGTTCGTGTGCAATGGGTCGATCTTGCCAACGACATCAAATGCCGTGTCATTCCTGTCTCCTACCTTGTTAGGATGTTAGACTCACCAAGACCCAGCATCGCCATGGGCAAGGTCTGTATGGACCTTGTTTACATGACTATAGCCCCCGACTTCACGGTAGTTGGGGAATATCTCTATGTTCTAGACATGTCAACGCTGAAGATATGCCCTTACGCCCCTGGCGAGGCGAGTGTCATGGGCTGGTTCCAGGAGAAGACCCCCGTTCCTCGGCCGGATGGGTCCTTAAGTGTCGACGTCGACCTCTGCCCTCGTGGAGCCTTACGGCGTGTCACTCAGTGAGCCTCTTAGCCCAAAAACTGTATTCATCTGAACATATCGATTTAGGATGTCTTCCAATGCAGGCGTGGAATTTCTTGTAGGGTTCGAATCGGAATTCACTTTGCTGAAGGGAACCAATCCAGTGGAGGCCGTCAATATCCACAGTTGGACTGCTACAAACGCCTTTCCGCCTGGATCTGTACAAGCTTTGGTTTTGAAGGAAATCGCGGACGGAATCCGGGCATCAGGTATTGAACTCCAGATGTACCACGCCGAGGCGGCTCCTGGGCAGGTAATATTATCTCATACCTGTATTTTAACTCATGGCTTGACGCGATGTCATAGTATGAAATGGTGACTGGCCCGTTACCCCCCCTAGAGTCTGTGGACGCACTTGTGCACACAAGAGAAATCATCACCAACACGGCAGCAAAACATGGCTTACGCGCCACCTTTGCTCCACGAGTTTTCAAGAACTCCGCGGGTACTTCTACGCATGCACACATCTCTGTCCATTCAAAAGACTGTGTGAAACTGAAAGATAAACTTTCTCTTTGTGAAGAGTCTTTCCTTGCATCGATTCTAGCGAACCTTCCTGCTCTGACGGCATTGACGCTCCCGATTCCCGCTTCGTACCAGCGTGTGGTTGACGGTCTTTGGACTGGGGGGACTTATGTTTGCTGGGGAACTGAAAATCGCGACGTACCTATACGATTGACCAACGCCGCCTTTCCGTCCTCCAGAAACTTTGAACTTCGCTTCCTGGATGGGGCTGCGAATCCATACCTGGCTCTAGCCGGTATCATTGGCCTTGGGTACGCTGGTATCCGTGATAAACTTGAACTCACAGTGCAGGATTGTCCTGGCCCACAAACAGCTGTGCAAATGGGGGAAGCTGCTCGAGAGCGCCTTGGTATCACTAATAGAATGTCCTTGACCCTTGAGGAATCTCACAGCAACCTTAAGTCTAACGGCCCGCTCCGTGACATTTTTGGCTCGAACTTCATAGAGAAGTATCTTTCTGCAAACAAAGTAAGTCCCCTCTATTGAACTTATAAACAAAAGGTGTGTCGGCTAACGTCCTGTCGTGTCGTATCAGGCACTTGCCGATGCGTTGAACGACGGTGACGACGAAAGCGATATCCTGAGGCGCCTTGTCGAATTTTACTGAGGTATTGCGTATCTATCAATGCACGGCGCGGACCTTACTCTTTGACTGCGCGATTAGAATTCCACCAATAGCTAAACAGTAACCCCAGAAAGATGGAGATATCCTTTCCCCTCCTTGTAATTCTCTCGCAGCGCAGGCGATCCTGGGTAATATCATTGCGTTTGAGAAAGAAAACTAAAAGTGAACCACTTTCTTGGTCGATGTTTTCACGCTCCCGAATGGTTTGAGAACCCCAGAGTGGAGCCCCGTCTTCACGTCAAGTAAACGTTTTACTTTTTCTTCGTGTTTTTCGTCCCGATCTATTTCGGTATTTCGGCGTTTGAAAGTGTGGAAATCATCTTCATCTGCACCAGCTTCACGGCCTGTGCCCAATACAGCAGAGGTATCGATTGTATCTAGATATTTCCGTCAAGTACTGTAACATCTTGAAAAAGGTCGATGACTTGCCTCGTTTCCGTAGACCACAATCCCTAGCCAGATGGGATGTATCCCCGCAAAGTTTGCAACAGCCACCATTTGGATATATTCCTTTGGCTTTATTTTGTGGACAAGATGATACAAGATGACCCTTCCCATTGCAAATAAAACAAGACGCAAAGGGAAAGGGGTCTTCAGAGTTGGGCAGTTTCTTGCATCGGGAAAGTGTATGTTTCGTCGAGCCACATCTTCCATGGGTTAAGAAACGTGCATTCAACCCACAAGGTAGTATAAATAGAAGCTTACCTGTAGCAAATTCCAACTGCACTCTTCGATTTCGCCCGACCACCATCCTCTGACGACATCCCTTTAGTTACAGGACAATCCTTTGCGGCATGGCCCTTTTCGCGACAGGCAAAGCAAGTTGTGGCAGCTAGTTTTTCATTGATTCGCTTTTGTCGCCTGATTTCTGTTAGAGACAGGACTAAAACGCCTTGATTGAGCGAAAAGAAACCCCGTATGAACTGATATATTACCCTTCGTGCGTTTCGCCTTTTCCCTCAACTTTTTCTTTGCAGACTTTGATAATGTAGGTTTGGACGGACCCGATTCACTGGGACGTTCAGTCTTCTCCCTGGGCTCACCCTCATCTTTGTTCTCATTTTGACTCTCGACGTTTTGCGCCCCATCAGCATTCTTCGCTGCATTCCCGTCCCTCTTAGACATTTTCGTGCGTTTCCTCTTCTTTTTTGGAGGTGCTATATCGACAGTCATCCTGCCTGGATCTTGGGATCCTGAATCATGAGTCCCATGGGGAGCTAGTTTTTCGTTGCCGGAGTTTTCGACCGGTGCATTCTGCTCAAAGCCTGCCTCGACATAGGTTCTTTTTATCCCGAAATTAGTGACTCGTGTCATCTGGCGTTTTGGTGGTACAGTGAGATACAGATTACAAGGATTAACTTTCAGGCACACAAAAATCTTGAATCGGGCCTTGCCGATTACATAGTCCATCACGACACGTATTTTCTACTAGGCACGATCTTATGCTAGTTGAAATAACTAACGCGCGTCTAAATTCTTTATTACTTAAGACTCCATAATGATCTCTTCCTCCCAGCCTCTCTTCCTTACTGAAGAACCCGGATTCTCGATCCAGTATATAAGATGGTAAGTTGTTCACGCTCATGTCCATAAGCCGGCCATTCGGTGGCTTCGAAGTTCGCCTGGAAGTCTGGTAGGTATCACAACATGGGGTCTAGCGTGAATACTTCTGCCCAACTTCTATTGCCGAGTAGCGCTATTGCTGATTAGCAAAAAATGTTTGCCCATGGGTCATTTGATTGACACTAGTGATGTATGTTCCCCACTCGTTCAGTCTGAAAGATCAAAATTTTACCAACGTGAGACTGGTGGTCCAACAAGTAGGAACTTACTCGAAGCCCGTTGGTGCTGTAGATAACATGGTCAGGGTATCATTATCCATTAGCGGCATGGATGAATCTTGTAAATGGGAATACTGGCCCTGGTAGAGTGGGGATAGTGTTGATGAACCCTCAATGTCCCGATAGTGACTTTGAACGTTCAGTCCGCCCTGCAAATCCCTAGGGAAAGTGGCCGTGGGATGTATAGATTGGTCTATTTCTACGTGATCATTGTGTGAAGTTCGAAGTCCTTCGAATGATGGTATACTTGGGGGCTGAATGAAGTCCAGATTCTGGCGGAAAGGGGTGGAGAACTCAAGGCGACTATCTCGGAAAGAAGATGCCGGGCCAGGCTTCGAATAAGTGTCGGAAAAATTGAAATGACCATGAATCGGGAGACAACCCAATTCGGTACTATACATCGGCAGTGCAATGTTAACAGTTGGCGAAATTTTTTCAGGCCGGTCACCAGCTAAAAATGTCTCTTTTGACGACAACGATACGCGGCGGGAACCAGCAATATTCCTGGATTCATTTAGCCCACCCCTCTGAGAGTGTTGGGTATCTAAGATACTATCTGTATCCCTCTGCCGTTTATTGGAGCTGACTGGTGCGGCCTTGGAAGGGGTGAAAGAAAGATCTCCTGCTGAAGCTAGTATAGTAAGGATGTCCCTGTAAGAGTTTGTTAATCTTGTACTATTTCTTGTGGAGATAGCAAAGTACCAATATCTGCCTGCAGAACACCACCTGTAAATTATATCGTAAGATCAAGTTCTCTAATGTAAATAATCTTCGTCACCTCTGTTCGCATGCCTTGAGCAAATCCATGCATTTCTGAATGTCTTCCATTTCCTTCTGAGGATACGGAGCGAAACCAGACCGTTTGCCACTCCAGGTATTTAATAGTAGCACCACAGCAGCTGTAAAAGCTGTAATCTAGAAGGCGATTTTTTGAGAACATTTCTTACGTTCGTCTAGAGTAAACTATACCTGAATGATTGGAAGAGGCAGACCACTCCTGCTTTGTATTTCTAGAACGTGACAGCAGGACCTCGCGGCATTTGTACAGATAGCAAGAGATGGGAAGGTGGTTGGGGAGGGGTTTCGAAATGAGGGAATAAATGGTCTATGGATAAATATTTGCAAGTGGTAATATGTTGCGTAGAGAGTGGCTGATTGTTTTAAGAACAGTTTGTCTTCACATTTAGGGTTCCATCGCACTGAATGGGGCGCTGAAATAAGTGGGGCTAGAGGCATCATTATATAAGAACTCACAATGGTCTGGCACAGAATCCATCCAACTATTCATTGCGGAATCGAGATCTATTATGACTTGTTGCTCCGAGTCTTGTATGCGTCCGAATGAGAGACTCGGTTTCTTGATAGAATACTAACAAATCTTCAGGAAGGAGCCACTTTGTTTTCGAATAGACTCACAACAAAACGCATAGCATATGCAAGAATATCCATAAGCTTTAAATAACAGTTAAAGAAAGTTATTGTGGACGGTTTCCCTGGGGGTTGCTGGAAGTTGAATTTCGGATCAGGATGGTCCCAGTACTCGTCGTCACAGGCGATAGGTAGGTCTACATCGAAACTGGTGATAACATCAAAAAAGAAAGGTAACGGGAAGATTAGTGTTGAGACATACTCTTCATCCTGAAGCACACATTGTCTACCGGAAAACGAGCTTACTAGCCGATGAAGAGTCATTAGCACCCTGTGAATGAAATTAATTCAGTGACATTCGTGCAAAAAGGCAACAGCGCTAACCAAAATACGCGTTTCCACTGTTCGTCCTCCGCAGTTGGAGACTTTACAGGTCTGCGTCGGTGAGCACCAATTTCTTGTGCCATACAAAGCGCCATTCCGAGCTGTGTCCAGCATCCATGCGGTGTCTCTGTCGACTGGGAGAAAAGGACTGAAAGCTGTAAGATGTTAGCATAGGTTGTTGCCATGTATAAAAACGAACGCCTCACCGCGTGGTTTTGTAATTCATGCAGCGAAGGTTTTTGTACAAATGACCTCCGAATGGTGGGCACCTGGTCATACCATTTCCACCCCGCAGAGTGTTTTGAATTCGAGTCCGGAAGGAAAACACGAGGGTCATCCGAGTGTCGTGATCCTAGGGCGCAAACGAGCAATAGTGTCCCTCCAAATGTATGATCGGAATGGTGAAGGCCATCGGCAATAGATTTCTCAAAAGATGGACGATGAAAAAGGGGCAGAAAATGGTTGACTTGTTCAAAATAGGCATCTACTAGCGACACAAGTAGGTCTTCATCAGGAAACGTGAAGCCAGGAGGTGGTGGTTCCAATTCGGGATGAGGAGTGCGCCACTAACAAGAGTTAGTTTATAAGTATCGTCTGATATCGAACTGGCTGACCGAAGGAACAGACCAAAACTCGTTGCGCTGAGAACTAAAAATGGGTTTTTCAAGATCTACCGCCTCTCCGGTATACTCGCTCCGTATATCCAGAGCAGTCTGAATTAACTGATAACCACTACGATGTCGTAAATTTATGCTGAAATGACAACCGAAGCTATCGTACCTTGATTTACCAAAAAAACGCCCTTTATGAGGGTCCACATATAGCTTACGCAATCGTCCCATGACCTCTCCTTCTGGATTTCCGTCATCGTCATTCCGAGGCAATCCGGGGGGATCTGGGCTGAATTCACCCTCAAAGCTCTCAAGCTCTTGATTTAAATCGACTCCGGGTAGTAGCTTTGATATATAGATAGTAAGGGCGCCGCCCATTATCACTCTTGGTATTGCTTACCTTGCTCAATATCCTTTCCATGTTTTCAAGCCGGCTTTCTAAACTTTCGACGTATCTGCGATTCGGATCAATGCATGAGCCCTGAAGTCAAGTAGGTCGAGGCCCATCTTACCCCTTTGCCGAACCTAGGGTCTAGTACGTTCGCTGAGCTATGAATAAAGTTGAGTAATATCATGGGTCTCACCTTTGTCACCTCCTTGTGTGTACATTCTAAGGAAAGATGGATACAGTTGCTGCAGCGATTTCCGGGCATTTGAGCGCTGTCGCCTAGAATCCATTTAGAACGAGTTTATTTGAATTGAATCCATGACTTTACATCGAACTGTACGTCTGATATTCAGATGTGGAGCTTAATGAACAATCAGGAACACCTACTCTTCTTCCTCTTGCAAATATCGCATGCTCCGGGTATTCTTCGCTTCTTCGAAGAACTACGTCCTTGAAAGTAAGGTGTTTCGGAGTCAGGTGTTTCCGAGAAACGCATTGATGTCTTCATTGAATGTCAAATCAAATGTAGAAAGTGGTTACATGAGAGTTTGGTGCCGGTGACGTTGTTAGTCGGCAAGCGGACCTGGCCGCCGTTGAGTCTGAAATTCCTCAGTGCCGCTAATTGAGCCCGGTACTCAGTAGAGAAACCACTCTAATTACTGGCATATAATATATAAGCCTTAGTAGTTCGCAGCGAATTGATGATCTGTACTTGGATGGGATCACGTTAGTACAATGGTTTTCCTTCCATCCTCAGTCAAGGCGGCACTTTAAGTATAAGATGGAGTACAAGCGCAGTTTTATTACACCTCAGCTAGTATAGATACCAGGATGTCTTTCACCGTACTCCTTGCGCTCCAATCATGATTTCCCTCGCCATCATTTCGCGGGGTTCCAAACGTGGCCCCAAACACCGCGCTTCCTAAGATTTCACTTTCGGGGCCGTCGCGAACACGTAGGCGGTGAGTGATGACCCTAGGTACAATGCGTGCGATATCCGCTTCAGAAACATGCAGTGTTGGAGCATGCTGCTGGAGATTGAGAGAGCCGTCCCGATTGTCCGTATTGAGTTGAATGGATTCGCGCGGAAAGTCGATAGTAATACTCCCGCTCCCAATATCGTCCTCGATGCCATCATACCCTTCACTACTTTTTTGGTCATGCCTCTCGTCATGTTCAAAAGAATACTTGGTGTTATTTGTGTCTCGTATGAGTTCGCTTCCTGTAAGGTCTATACCAATAACCCTACCCGCGCGGGCAAGGTCTTCGGCATCCTTCATCGCTCTTACGGTGAGAAATGTTCCTTCGAGCTGTGAGTGATGTCTCGCTGCAGAGAAAAGGTCGGCTAGATACAGAGATAGGAGGGGGGAGAAGTATGTATTAGAACATATTGAGTGGAGGGAATTTAGGAATTCTTGGGGGAAGAGATTATTGGGAACAACGCGTAGTTGTGGATTCAAGTGTCGGCGTGGGCTGTGGTGGGGTCCTGGGAGTGGTTGTGTTAGGAGAGGAGGCGTCCGACTTTGGGGTAGCGGAAGAGCAACAAATGGGGAAGGAGTTGGTGGATTGGAGTATGATTGAGAGTGTGCTCGGGTGCGCATCGCTGGATGGGACGGGGAAAAGGGAAGTGCGCGCATGGCTTGTCTAACAGCTTGTCGAACTAGTATAGTTGTACTCATGGCGAACTGATCTAGCTGTAGAAGGGCTCTTGTCAGCGATACGCACTATACAGCAATGGTGTCCTCACCAAACTTCGATGTATATTTGGTCTCTCTCGTACATTCCATGGACATACGTAGATTGCAATAAACCCCTTAGGAGCATTCCATATTCCGCTCGAGTCGTTAAAACCGAGAGGTTCTGAGGCCGTACCCTCATCAGCATTCTCCAAATGTCGAGAGTTGGAAGTATTGTGCATGATTTTGGCGCCAGGCGCACTGGGGGATTGTAATATAATTCGTTTCTCAACCAATACTTGTGCAAGTGACCTTTGTTCAATTGTGCTGGCGTGTTCGACCCCTGATATTACAAGTGCGTGCGGAAACTCAAGTCGCGTATGTACTTGACGGATTGGGGTAGGCTCTGTGTGTGCATGAAATAAATGACGATGTGGTGTCTGAGGCGTGCCCGTGCTTGACTGATCTGTGGCGTGATTTGCATAATTCTGGGACTGGTAATCGGAAAAAGGATTTGGGGGGCTCGGCGGCGGTGTGCTCGAGGAAATTTGCAACGTATTCGGGTATGAAACTGAACGAGCGTACAGGGAGGGGTCTGGCCTTACGGATGGTGAGCGTGAATGTGCCTCATCATGGCTTTGGTCTGTCGGCTTGAATTTGCTGGCAGCATTCAAGGTGTCAGCATGGTTCGAGTGCAAAAGAAGCGAACGCAAGAAACAAGAGGGATCGGCTGAAGGGCCTATGTCCGGAGATCGCGGAGTTGGACTGGGTCTAGGTTTTACTTTCACCCTATGCGTTGGGAAGTCTAATACAGACGAGAGAGTCTGAACAGTTTATTAGCATCGGCTTTAACGGCTGTGCTTCTCGTCGGGTGGTACGGTCATGAGTGGAGGTCCCAAATCCATCAAGACATACATTCTCTAAGACAGAGAAAGCGCGACACCACACATTATCGCACCACTGCCATATACCCCACAATCCTACTGGTATTTCGCGATTGAGAGCTGTGTACCAATGTTTATCATAATGATATACACGTAACACATATTCGGTCTTGTGGCTCAAATCCTCAGTGTTCCAAACCCTATCACGCGAAGGGAATCATGAAGATATAGCCCGACGAGAGAACTGATTGTGATTATAGGGCTGAACAGTACAACCACTCACCCAAACAGCGAGCCTAGAAACCAGTCCAATATCCTCCTCCGGTGCATGGAGGATAAGATGTTTGTCACCAGCTATGATACAAAGAAATATGGCCTGAAGTATGACAGGATCCAACGGCAAGGGCACAGAGGCAGAGTTTCGGACATGGGACAGTATAGCAGGAAAGAAGGAAGACGTTCCGGCAAGCGGTAAAAGATTGTCAACGATGGTGGTATCATTCATCTGATACCAAGGGTTGACAATGAGAGGCTATGTCCAAAAGCGAACTATCTGAAAACAGAATGGTACAAACAAACAGATCTTTTGGGAACAGGTGCACTTACTGGATCAAAAAGTTTTTAATTTAGGGGGTCCACGAGCGTGATTGATGGTGTCCGCTGTCAACGTCAAGATGGCCCAACACGCAACGTGAATAGAAACAAGGACGTCCGTTTGAACAAGGACAAAGCTATCAGATGCTTCCGTACGGGGGTTGTAGTAAGCGGTGTGTGCTGTGGAGGAATGGAAGCTTTTTTGAGAAAAAAAGCGGAAAATGAAGGAAATGGTAAGGGAGATAAGATGGTGTTGTCACTTGTGGTGGCGTGTCACGGTCCGAAATCAGAGCACTGGGATTCCCTAGGATTCTCCCTGCCATGGTGATAGTGCAAACGCTGATGATCTGAGAATCACCATCCTGTTGGGGGCGGGAATATATCAGTGAGCGCCTGCTGCCAGCTATCGCTTCCACACTTCTCGGTAGTCTGACCGACCGACATCTTCCTCTATTCCCAGTGGCAGCTTCGGTCTCGGGGGTCTTGCTACACGGGCGGCTACTCTACAACTTGAAATTCGGGCTATTCTTGTTATCTATCTGCCTTTGCTGCAACAGTAACAGACTCCAAAGTCCGATTCATCGGAGGGCGAGGGGCGTGTGATCGGCCTCATCCTGTTATTCATGTAAGCTACTGGCTTCGTCAACGGCAGAGGTGGTTTCCGCCGCGTTTCTCACTGCCACCCTGTTTAGTGAGCTGGCCCATGAGAAGATGGCAAAGACGATCACATTCTTCGTAGACGATACCTCACCTTCAGTATCCTACTCTCCTTTTAGCGACACTCTGTCTACTCCCAACCTCTCTGCAGGCTGGAATCCTTTCTTTGATTCCCCTGGCTTTGCGACAGCCCCTGGTGTGATGGGAAACGGTACAAGCTATCATATTACCTCAAGTAACGGAGCCACAGTATCTCTACAATGGAAAGGTTCGGTTTGCAAATTCATATATGAACTAAGTTACCGAGAACATTTTATAGGTACCGGGATCAAGTTACTTGGGAATGCAACTCAGGCGGACTATACAGTATCTGTAGATGGCGTCCCCCATCCGAATTCAGACCTAGACAATGTTCTATTCGATTATCAGAACCTTGTCGAGGGAGATCACACGATTATCCTGACAGCACAAATCCACACCGACATCACGGGTTCTTCGATTTTTTTCGATGGAGCAAACGTCAGTTCGACGGCCTCCATTAGTCCAGAGTGAGTTAGCCTTATGTCATATCTTGCAAGTTTTTGACCATTCGTTCCGCCAGTGTTCCCTTCGACCAGGAACCTATTAGCAATAAGGATATAGCCTACCTCGGAAAGTGGAGCGGCTCTGATACGAAGTACAATACTTCGTCCACTAAGGGCGATAGCGTTCAAGCTCATTTTCAAGGTACTTCATTTCGTTGGATCCTGAAGAAGGAATATAAATCACTAATTTCAAAATAAAGGCGTTGCGCTTCTTCTATACGGAAAAACATCTCCAACTTCCGGTCGCTATAATGTTACTATCGACAACGTTACAACAACGTTATCAGGCCAATCCAGTTACACAGACGAAAACGCTTTACTTTTCTTTGCTAGTGGTCTTAGTCCCAACGACACTCACAACCTTGAAGTTTCCAACATAGACGATCGTGACCTGTCAGTAAGGTTGGGAGGGTTTGAGGTGTTTGCGGCTGGGTCCGCCTCGTTCGTCACATTCCCGCCACCTCCGTATAAGAACCTTGGACTAACAGACCATGGTTATCTCAGCTCATCAGACACAGGCCCGTCACAACCAGAAGGATCGACCAGTGTACCCGTGACCCATCAGAAAGGCACGACTGCAGCCCTAGTCCTAGCTGGGATTCTTGTGTTTCTTATCCTTACAGGGCTGCTTCTGTATTTCTTCGTCATTCGACCACGTAGACGGCGTCTCCAAAATGCGAGAGTCCAGCGACATAGGAAGGAAGATGAAGGACTAGTGTTGGATATCAGTCAGGTCCAGAATGATGTTGAATTGGGGAGCACACAGGCGACGCCCGGCCATCGGGCGAGTGGGAAATCAGGGTTTTCGCGCTGGAAATGGGAAGTTGAGGGTGGTTTAGAGAGCTTGGGGATTGGAATCGCATTCCGGCATTCAGATTCAACCGCTCCAAAGCCGCCCAGCCATTATGATACCGGAAGCGAACCCCTAAGCAACAAATCGTCACGCATGACGTTATCCTCCAAGCTTTCCTCCAAGCCATCGTCCAAGGCGAGCAAAGGAAAGGGAAAAAAGAAGTCGCGAGCACACGTCAGCGAGAGTTCCTGGTCCCCAAGCTTTGCGCTTGAACTACCAGTTAGGCCTCCCTCTGGTGATAGTTATAAAGATAAAGATGTTGGCCAGTCTCGACTCCTTTCTGAAGAACCTCACTCCATAATCTCCGACCTAACTTCTCTATCTTACATGTCCACTCCCTCTACGGTCCATAGAAGTTTATCTCCTCCTTCCTATTCCATCCCGAGCTCGACCCGGAACGTTACCTCTATGCCGCGCTCCACTCCATCTTCGGACAGGCACGAACGGTCGAGTAGCCAAGGGGCCCTCTTGGCATACGACGCCTCTCAAGGAGACGATACTATTCATGAATACGAGCCCTATGTATCAACACTATCTCCTCCCTCCAGTAAGTCCAGAGACGATCATGGAAGCGCACAATACAGCTCCGATGATACAACAAGCTTCATCGGACCCTCTGCGACACGATCAGCATTACGTAGTCTAAGCCCTCGAACTAGCGAGTTCATTGAGCCGAGGCCTCTTGACCCGGGGACGTCTTCAGCCCGAAAGACCATGTCATCGTCACCATTGGCAGGGGGGTCCGAGGGTAGACGTGATATTTCGCCAGGCAAACACGACGCTCCAAAAGAGAAGGTGTCAAAGCGAGAGACGCAAGGCACAGTGCCTCCCGTCAAGAAAAAATTCTTAAGTTTTCGAGCAACCAGCCCTTTTGAGATCGATTTCCCCCCCTCTCCTCCTCAACTACCTCAGCAATTACAAAGAGATGATGAGGCCCCTGCGCCCTCTACCCACCTTGGGGCCGACAATGGGGTGGGAAAAGGGAAAGGCAAAGAAATGCCTATAGCAAAGGAGGAAAAACAGAAACAGAAACCCCAGAAGTGGTTCCGCCTCACGCCTCTCACCGAACCCCGCGCCCCTGGCCACGCACGACGGGAATCTTCTTCATTCCTTGACTTCAGCAGCTCGTCCGACGCCTCACATCGGACTCAGTCCGTTGTGACGTCCGAGTTTTCAGAACGCCTCCCAAAACGTTCTCCTAAATCGAGATGGAGCAAATCGCTTACTCAGGCCACTGACCTCTCTCGGAGCGATTCCAGTGGTACTTCACTCCCCCCGGTATCGCCCCCTCGATCAGTATTTTCAGGGAATTTCCCATACCCCGTGTCGCTCCCCCCTTCCCCACACCACCCAGAAGGACATAAGCATCCCCCGAGTTCTTTCAACTTACCTTTGCAAGTTCCTCGTGCACAGCAAACTCATGAACCAACCCCTGCGCAGGCAGGTGTTCATCCTGCTGTTGAAGAAGCGAACTCGCCAACAGATAGTGTCCCAATGTCTGTCTCTGAGCTCAAATTCCGTCATAGTACTTCGACAGCATCAGCATCGCATAGTACAAGCTCTCCTCTTCCACCACACCCTCCGCTTCCTGGGCGCGTTCCCCACGAAGATAGCGGGAGCGGTACTCCTGGGCTTTCAACACCAAATTATATTGTTCAAAGGGTCCTCGGACAAACTGGTCAATCAGGTTTTAATGCTTCCAGTTCCAGTTTCAAATCTTCAAGTACTCCTCCACCCATGCCAAAAAACAAACATCACAACCCACCTAGGTAGCATACACAGCTTCAAAGTTGACGGATGGATTTTCTGTATATTATTGATACTAACCGCTTTCTTACGGGACATTTATGTAGGTTTATTGTTTATTGCATTTAATGTTCTGTGTTGGACTCCAAATGCTCGCGTATTACTCTACAGTAAATTTCAATTGTAGTTGGGAGTAAATACCCTTTGACATTTCTATGAGGAGTCTTTCCGAAGCCCGAAGCTTACAAACCGTCTAAAATCAGAGAACACTTCTCTTCGGTCTCCGCCCCGGCCTGAAACAGTATCTGCCATGCTCGAACCTGTAGAGGGCCCGGTTGAAGGCGGTGAAGTCATCGATGAGAACATGATATCACCGCCATTCCCGGCTAGAGGTAGGGAGACACGACTCCCGCCCGGGCTCACGAGGCTTCCCCCAAGTTGGCCAGGGCCAGGAGGATCCATATCAAGTGAGGACAGAAACGACGTGCTTTCCAAATCAGTCTTTGTGCTGGTGATTGTTAGGAAAGAATCGAGAAGATCATTTTGCTGAGCCTTGGGTGTACCCTTCAGATCAAGGATCTGTGGAATGCTGATTAGACCGAAGACCCACGCTTCAAGACAGGTATCTGACCTTCTGGAAATTGGAAAAAGAGGCATCCCCAATAAGTAGGGTATAATTTAGGATGAAACCTTCTGGGGGATCCTGTATATACGGATATAGTATCAGCAAGCCCAGATATCAGCGGATGAAATAGACTAACAACTGGTGTCACAATGACTTTCAATAAAGCTTCTAATCGAGTCGTGCTTTTGGTGAGCCCACGTGTGTAGCTTACACGATGCTTCAGCAATTGAAACAATTAACGATAACAAGACCTACCTGGCCGTTTGCAGAGCTTCCCCAGGCATCTTGAGAAGATATGCTTTGACTGTTTGAAGGTCGATAAGTAGCTGGATTGAATAATTTTAGACGATTCAACTGGAAAAAAGTCAGCTGCGTACTTGTTCAGCCCCAATCTCTCTCAAAGGCCTGCTCTTAACAATTGCATGTGTAAACTTCCCGAGGATCAGGCTGAAATGATGGAACATCAACATTCGGAGAAATGACATATTTAGACAAATGTCTACTTGCCTGGATACCTTGTCGAAAAGGTTACGGATATATTTCTTTTGTTCCACTAGTGGCTTGACCGTTTCTATTACCTGCTCCGCAGCATCGACCAAGATGCCCACGTAGGCGGACTGGCCGCTGACTTGGTTCAATGCGGCCCAAGATGTGCGCGCCATTGAATTAAATGCGGGATCACATGCTGATTCGAGTTCGCGTAGTTGAATGATGATTGCTGCAGAGATAACGCTATAGAGGCTAAGCGAACGTGGGTTGAAGAGATCGATGGGGGAAAGCACCTCACAAACATATCCCGTTCCGTCTGCAAGCTAATCTTCTCCTTATATTCGTCGTTTATCTTCTCTTTGATCTTCTCTTCGAGCTGGATACATATCAGATTCGTATTCTCGGGTTTGCTACAGACAACAGACTACCTCAAGGGCCGTTGTTTGGCAATAATCGGCGGTGTTGATCAACATGCAGGACTGTTTTAGTTCGTTGAGGTCAAACCGCGTGTCCGTGGATCTACGGTTTGGGGGTGGGGGACTTTATAAACACGTCAGAAGCCTGAAAAAAGAGCCTGACAAGGGAGAGAGATACCGCTTCAAGCTGGCAATAAGGACGTCCTCTTTAAGTGATCACGTAAGGGCGAGGATGAAGGACGGCCGCACTCGTCTCTCACCTGCATATATCCGAAGCCATTTCTTGTGTAGCGCACATAGGTCAAATAGCGGTTGCCCTGTCGAGAGTTTTGCGCACTGTTCCAAACTTTGTCCATAGAAGTAAAACAGCTCTGTTGAGGAAGGGAGAACGACGATTAGAGATCCTGTTTCGTCCGCCTCAGTCGTTGGATGTGACACTTCAAGCGATGGTCGTGGCTGTGGTTTTCCATATTTGCCCTTCCTATGCGGGGCAAGCATGTCGGCCAATACCCTTGGGGAACAGAAGGCGGTCAGTATTTGTTACGTCAGGCGAATATGTAGGAGACATACTTGTCTTGGGCATTAACAAAAATGCTCATATGTGGATCGAATGCAGTTGAAATAGCCTTCGTCGGTTGTGCATGGGTGCCAGCAGCGGTGTTTAAGATAGTTTGAAACTAGACATCTATCAGCACCACCAACTTAATACAATACGAACACCCTCCCACATACTGGAGTCGCCCATTTCTTAGCCATAGTTGATTCGAATTCGGTCGTTATTTGTAGGCTATCAAGGAGCGACTTCACATTTAGTGACGGTCCCGCTTTAGCAAGTAGAGCTGCCATGTCGTCTCTGAACATAGAATATTAGACATGAAACGTCGTCTAGAATGCTTATACAAACGGACGAACTTCGTGATTTCCGCGAATTTTGCCAGCAGGTGCCAACCAACCCTCCATTCTGCGGGGAACACACGCCCTTGTTCAATCTCGTGAGTATGGAGGAGCCGTCGAAACCATGCAAATCGTCTCGAGATGTTGTCTAGTTGCCCCGCCTCGTCGGTGTTGCGGAATATGCGGCGATACTCCTTGAGCTCAAGCCCGACATACCGATCAACTAGATGGGCACGGAAATCGATTCCTATAACATCCACCACTAGGCATGCATCTGAAACAAGCGTTGGTTTAACTTGTTTGGACGTGTCTTGAAGAATGCTGTGACACGTCGCATTAGGTATATTTCATACACTTTTCAGAAGGCGCAAACTTGCAAAGCATCAAAGTCTGCGTCTATTCGACTCCGAAGGTCGCCCTGGACTTCCTGTATTCTCTTCCAGACCTGAGCTACTCGTTGCACGGACGTGTATTGTTTGAAGGTGGCAGATATCTGTTTGACAGCCTGCAAGGATACCGGGCGTAAGATTTTGAATGAACAGATAAAATTTTACAAACCGCGAGAGTTTGAGCACACTCGCTGTACTTCTTTTCCTTCACCAGTTCCTCCAATTGTGTCAGGGCATTGACTTGAACGGAGTTATGAATAGACACAAGGAATCCGGAACGAAAGTACACACCCAGCATTTGAAGTCTTTTCAACGTTGTCATGCTTAGAATGAGATTCTTCTTCGCGGTGTCCAGAACCTGAATATCTTTGGTGATGTTCCTAACCACAGCTTCGGATTCCGTCGCCTTTTCTCGAATTCGCGACATTTGGCCCAACAAGTCCTACATCAAGCGTGAATACTCCCCCGAGGAAAGGCGCCGGAGTGAAACGATAGACGACAGACCGATATCATTTCTTGTATCAGCTGCATCTTTTCAGGATCTTGGTTACGTTGGAGCTCTATTTGTAAAGAGTCGATTTCTCTCTGAAGTTCATGCTGTGTGTCCGCTAGCCGGGCATTTACGGCGTCGATATGAGCCAACGACGCCTCTGTCCGCGTTATTCTGTAAGCATGTAAGAAGCCTTGAAGGCTTCCAGAACCCACCATCAGGAAATAAATCATTGAGAACATCGACTGGATCGAAACTGACGGATAGCACGTCCAGGGGGTCGCTTCCCGCATCTGTATTGACCTCTAGGACGCGTTGAATAGCAAGGATGACCTCGTGGGGCAATTCATCATTATACATTGGGATTATGTCGGGGAAGTTTGATTTGTCCTGGATAGTTGTCACCAAGTGGTTGGGATTGAGTTGGATATATAAACCCTAACCCTATTTCATGGGCGACTCCCTTCCTGAAACAACCACATTTGGAACTTGACTGGGGGGTCTTTGCTCTATGTTATCAACGCTTTCGGAATTGCTCTAAACTGTGCCTCATAGCGATCAGGATCTACGAACCCACGAGCTTCAATGTCCGCAACCAAGAATCAAGTTATTCAGGCATACGATGGACAACCGTCGTATTCCTGCTCCAAGTGCTCCGCCACCATCGTATGTTTATTGCCCTATTGTCTAATAACATATTGTACGATTGCTCAAAATGATTTGTAGGTTCTCCAAGATGAGCTTATAAGTAAATCGTTTTCTGGGCGAGATGGACGAGGATAGTATGAACCCTCCTATCTGTGACAAGCCCCGACAACCTCGCTAACCGTTATGCACATGAGTTTGATGCACTCGGCGGTGAACGTAAAACTAGGACGAAGAGAGGATCGACCATTGCTGTACGTCGCTCACCCCCCGTTAAATCTCGGGCAGTAACCGATCATCTCAGAACGGGGGTACACACCGTCGCCGATGCTTATTGCGTAGGCTGCGACAACAGGTTAGGATGGTATTATCACAAGGCCAGTGACTATTCCCAGAAGTATAAGGAAGGTGTGTACACCACCCTATTTCCGAACATTATCTCTAACACAACAGCTCTGCGGAATAAGGAAAGTACCTGCTGGAGCGGGAGAAGTTGGTGAAGGAAAACGCATGGAAGTTGGATGAATGAGGACTGCAAGGTTGTCGTCGAGTTTGGCGGGTCTACACAACTATGTGCTTTAGAGCGTGTGTGCTCAGACGTAATCCACGTCCCTTGTAATGCATATAACCTCGCGAATACACCAGCCATCCAGAGCCTGTTTAGTTCTTACACCCTGCTGCAAAGTGATGACATTGGTCGGTCCCTACAGCCCTGCTTCAGAAAGGGAATTTTTGACCAGGAATGGACTTTACCGTCACGACACATATATTCCGTCACCTGTATCATGCTCTATATTGGGCAAGCGTTCGTTTCCTCGAAATACGACATGGCCGATATCGCGCGCAAAATGTGGTGGACGACGCGGTCTGATCACGCTTTTGTTGTTTCCTTGTGGTTGGTTTCTGCTCGATTTTTGTCCATCTCTATGGATATCACTGGGGTCTGTTTCCATTTGATCGATAGGTATAGTGGGTTTGGGATGTTGAGTAGTTTCTGAGTGCGGCAGAGGGTTGGATGAGAGTGTCGGAGGCGCTGGAATCCGTCTTGACGTCCTGCACTCGCTGCACGTATATATCATCGCATGCCCATGACTTGTTGACTCTGTGACGGAGACATCAGCACCATCCGCCGCGTTGCAATGCAGGACGATTCACTTTTTACACGGACAGACACTGTTGATCCCGGTATCAAAGTCGTATTGCATCCTTTACAGATGGTGCGTTTCACAGCCGGGTCTCTGAATAGGGCATGGTAACACGCTCAATACAGGATAATAATAGCGATCATAGCGTAGCAGTACGGACATCTTCACAGTGGTCTTTTGTCCAACGGTTTTCATGCAAGAGACATAAGCCTTTGCCAGATCGCCGGCAGTGACCTTTCTTTTAAGTCTCTTGCCCTTTCCGGTTGTTGGCGTGAGCGCCGGCGCCGATGTGCTTGAAGATGGAGCACTTGGGCTTAGTGGTTTCGGAACGGTGTTCAAGTAAGTGCTGGCCTGGTAGAGAAAGTTGAGTCTTTGTATGATATCACGATTGGTAACGCCATTGGGGTTCGGGGCCTCATCTTTTGATTTCTTTGCCATGTCGATGGAGTCGATAGACCCAGGGTTAAAGTTGGGTTAAAGTTATCACCGTCCGACAGACTTTACATAATCTCCAATAATATCACGTGCCTTTATTGAAGCACCCAATACTGGTCCCTTTCGCCG
>CEMJ01391258.1:8429-67896 GCA_900068955.1 Clitocybe nebularis | reverse complement strand
CTTACTCTTCTTGTCATAGCTCGCTCTGAGGACATGTCACAGTTATAACCTGAACAGGAGCCCAATGCATGACCTCGTCGCAACTCCGTTGCGTGAGTACTCCTGATACATTGTATTGAATGTCTCGCCACGCTCTCACCCTTGAAATGCCGGGTTCATATCATTGAGCGAAGACTTAAAAAAGGCCCTCTTCAAGACCTACGATATCTGCACCTTTCTGCCTCGCTGCTTGAGGGTATACCGATATGTGGAGCCCGCGTTTAACACTAGGGAAACGTTCTCTCCCATATGCAGTAGTATTACCGCACCTCCACTAGCATTTTCGTCCCCTCCACGAGTGAGTTGAATGGTAGTCGCGGCGGTCGTATCGTTCGTAAGCTCGAACAAGACTTCAAATGGTAGAGTACTTGTGGGCATAGTAATCAAGATGAAAGCTACAAAATATGCACTAGTGGGCCCATATCTACAATCATTGCGACAAGAAGTGCGCTAGCTTATTGTTCTTTCCGGATCAGGGTGGCATTCACCTAATTGTTTACTGGCGTGAGGAAGTCCGGGGCCGCATGTCAAATGGCAAGATGGGGAAATCGATGCAGGAAAAATTCTACACGATGCAGATCGTAAGACAGGGTGTACCCCCATGTGACCACAATGGAAGATAATTTACATAATAATTCTTAGATACTTCATTGACAACATTTATTCATTATATAATTACCGAGCTGATACTCCGAGCAACAGATGGGTGTTACAACATCTGTTCCTTCGTGGGCACACATAAGACCTAATGGGCATCCTCTGGAATTCTCTGTCGCCTTTACATAACGAGCTTCAACCACGCCGTAATGTAGCTATACGCAAAAAGTGCTTATGTGTAGAATCATAACGTTGACAAGATTTCATTGAAGACATGCAAATCATTATATGATATATAGTGAGTGTAACTCACGATCATTCGTAACTATTTCCGCAAGATGGTATATACGTAAAGACCGGAATAGTCATATTCACCAGCTTGGCTTGAAGAAAGGTTTCTTCATAAAATCGACCTTCAGGTCTAAACAGAGCATATCCTCCTCTTCAGCGGTATACCCTCGCACCGTGACAACAAATTTGGCTTTGTAAAGGTCAGGTCATGATCCTTGTGGAAGGTAAAAACATACCTTTCGGAATTTCCCTCGGAAGCGCGACCGTTTGTGACACACTGTACGAACCGGGCTCCACAGGACATTGTACGGTTGCATTAGCATTCCGCCTTACATAAATGGATGTGAGTAGGAAAAACGAAGTGAAATAGAGAGAAACATACGCTTCCTCGCAGACATCAAAACGTTTTTGCAGTATTTTGATAAGACCCAATTTTACTGCAACGTCCGCAAAGGCACCCTCCTGTACAGCACGGCGTCAATTGAAATACTATTTTTGTCAGGTGAAGGAGTTACCTCTATAACTTCAGTCACCTTTGCATTGACCTTAACAGTCAAATCCTGACCAGGCTTTGGGGGGTTCGGCGAGACCTCGATTGATTCTATCTGAATAGGGTCCGATAAGAGGCCTGAGCAAAAGGTTAGCATTGATGATATCCGGGGAACCCTCTTACACTTTACATACCACAGTCAGTGTATGACCAGCCTTCTGTAGTATGGACGGTATCATCTGCTTGAAGAGAAATCTGCTGTGCCAAAGGGTTTGCGGAGGCAAGTCCAGTAAGAGAGAGTGCCAAGAGAGCGAGGAGGGAGAGACGAAGCATTCGAGGATGTGGTTGAAAGGTAGAAAGACGGTTGGGGTATGACGTAATCAATGTACCGCCTTTTGTATACAGACTAGTACAGGCCTCAAGGCTACGGTTGCCACAACCACTTTCCTTCAAACCATCCACCATGAAGCCTCGAGACTATTGCTGTTGCGCCATCCCCATAGTCAACGCAGGAATATATGCCACATTAATCGAACAGTTCGTCCTCGGCATCTTGGTCGGTGTTCTGTCTCTGGCCACTCCTTCAAGTCCGCAGTCCCTATTACTTTTTCTTCCAACATCTCCTGATTATCTTCATAGTTGTTGGTGCAGCCACCCCATCATTCGCTTCCTGGATCTTGGCCATAGTTTCATTTATTGCTGCAGGAATACAATGCATTGGCTTCATCGGCGTTGCAAAGGTATTTTGAGCCGCTCACTTGCTTTCACTCTGTTACAACCTCCTCCATCCCATAGGAAAGGGTGATACTCTACCGCCGATATGTCAGCCTACACCTACTGGCACTTCTGGCTGTGTTTGCTGTAGCTGCAGCCTGGATAATAATCTCAGCCTCCCGGCACTCCACTGCTAAGTCTAAGTGCTTGCAAGACTTCTTCCCATCCACCGATTCTCTTACTCAAGGCTCCGAGGGTGACACATTATGTGAAATATTTTCTTGGGTGGATGTAGGCATCATGGGTGGTCTTTGGGTTGTCCTCGGCATCTTGCATGTGAGTTGACCTTGTGCTATCTTCCGAAACATCACACCTCAATTCACAATATCCACCAAGATATATCTATACATAATTTTGTCGTCATATGGCACCTCACAACGCCGTGATCACGATAAATACGATCAAATCCACAACGACAGCATTCCAATGAGTAGCCGCAACGACCCGTGGGACTCCAGACCGTCCACCGATTCTCTTTCCTCTCCCGTCAACAGAACCGACCGTGGTTACAATCATCTGAGGCAGGAAAGCGGAGCCAGTGTATCGGAAGTGTTGGCACAGCCGCAGCAACACCCAAAAGACAGTTTTTCGAATTCTGATTATGGATACCAACATGGCTCATATCCACCACAATCGCAAACATATATGGATAGGAGGTCATCGAAGAGCGGTGCCTTGACGCATCCGGCACATTCATATACACAAGATCCTACACCAACGCCACAGTATACCGATGCTTTCTATGGCGGTCAAGCTTCTCATCTAGACAGACCACCTCACACTCAGAGTCATCCCGGTGAGTTCTGACATTATGGACGATCTTAGCTGGGCAGCCAGTACTAGCGGCCGTTCGAGCGGGTCGGTTCTGTCTTGCGATAGTCTTTTGTAATTGTACTGATTGGTTGGAACTCTTATAGCTGAAGGCTCCTTTGGGCGCAAAACGCCGCGCATCACAAAAGGACAGCCTACTACTACTTTTTATAATTGATCACAACTGGACTCTTGATTCATTACTACCGTATTTTGGACTTTCTCGTCTTCGTTACTATTCACAGTTGTATGAACTATCATCTTACTGTCCCACCTATATCTATCTGCTTGAGAATGGTGAGGCGAAGTAAACCGGATCCATTCTACTTTCCCCTTGACATCCTATCTCGTGGTTCGAAATCTGTCAAAACGAACATGTGCTAACATCGATAATTTTAACTACAGATAATTACCGGCCAGATCCAATGAATAGCTGTCTGTAAAATACCTCCTCGGATAGGATACCTAGCTCTATTCAATACATCTCTCATTCACTTAGTCTCTTTCTCCCTCTTTGAAGGTGGTTAATGCGGATAGCTTAGGGTTTCGGCAAATAGCCAACCACCTGAACAGATTTGAGTCGGCGCATGCGACGACCCCAGGGTGGTGATGCAAATGACCTAGACTCTGGGGACCCCTTGCACCTTAAACATATGGATATATCACTGCACTACTCGGAATCAGCGCCTGTATAATATCAAGTTGGGTCGGATGAAGCCCATTGTCGAGATCACATTGCATGAAATAAGATAAGCGGTCCTCGGGTTTGTAACACTAGGTACGCCCACGCCCAGGAAGGATACACCGGTTGATCTCTATGGAAGAGGTATTGACATATATTATCTAGGGGAATCTATCATGCACCTACAAAAGTTGAAATCATCATATAGTGTGACGCCGCCCGACCACAATCATATATCAGTTTCTCTTCTCAATACTGAACGGTGATTTGACACAACCACGACCTTTCGGGATACGTAAATAACACTGGCAGGGCCATCGCCCTTATGGACCATATATTGTCATCAGGTGCTTACTACTGGTTGAAGGTGTGTGAATGGAACTCAACTAACAATAGTGAGAACACCGTCGTACGCCCAAGATACACCTGTTACTAACAAGGTAATATCTTCCTATAATCTAGGTCAACTGTCACAGCTTCCAAATGGATGACGGCACCCTCGCCGAATACCTAGTAAACGAGTGCACACGCTATAAGACATGGTTTACCTTGGTGTAATTAGAAGGATATCAATAGTAGTGTCAGATGGTAGGTGCAGGTTCTTTCGACCTTTGGATTTTTATTGTACTTCTTGGACCCACAGCCTGCCCTATTTTCCAGGAATTGTCGAAGTTCCTCCATGTCGTTTTGTCTCACAACGCACGCACGTTCCTATTAGGCCTTCTTGATTCTTTGGTATCCGTTGTTTTTAAGGACTGCTCTAGTTCCATGCATTGCCTGTGAACTCGACAGCATCATGATTAGTCTTTTTGTGTTTCTAGCCTGTGCTACGCTCTCTTTTGCTCAGTCAGGACCTGGTATTCTTCGGCAAATCCAACTCCTGGAATCATCCAACGCAACCCAGTTGAGTTATCCAACTCAGTTTACGCAGAATATCGTTCCAAAACAAATTCATTCACACAATGACTGTAAAGATCGTTTCTCTCTTCAATTCAAGTCGATTTTACATAAATATCAACAGACTGGCGTGATGTTCCATTGCTGTCAGCCGTTAGCTTTGGTGTTATGAGCGTGGAGGCTGATGTATGGCTTATCAATGGGACGCTTTTTGTGCGCACGTACCCTTTTTTAGTGCACTTCCCGTGATTTAAAATTGAGTAGATCGGTCACGAAATCGCGGCTTTGTCAAAAGAGCGCACTCTGGATTCATTGTATATCCAACCTCTTCTCAAGATCCTCGAGTTGCAGAATCCTAAGAACGAATTTACTTTAAATCAAACTGTACCAAAGTGTGTCGTTTCGTTCGAGTCATAACAACTCAACTTACTTTGTGTTAGTGGAGTCTTTGATACAGCCAGCTCCGTACCTCTACAACTGTTGGTAGATATGAAGACCGATGGTGAAACGTTTGTACTCAAGAATTATGAGAATCTAGATATTGTTCATATTGACTATGTTTCTAGAACACTTCCCGTCGTGTTGAAAGCACTTGAACCTCTTCGTGCTGGTCATTATCTGACAACATTTTCCAATGGGACTTTGATTGAGTCAGCCGTCACCGTAGTCGGAACGGGCAATACACCTCTTGAGGGCATCAAAGCACTTTCGCCTCGAGACGTTTTTTTTGATGCACCCCTCACTGGACTCACAAGTTCAAACACTAGCACAACCTTTGATGTGACCTTGTCACCGATAGCCAGCACTGATTATGAAGTCGCGGTGGGCTGGAGTGGTATTGGGAATGCCACGGAAGCGCAGCTGTCGGCGGTCATAACATTTGTGCAGCAGGCACACGCTCTCGGAATCAAGGCCAGGTTCTGGGACACCCCTGGATGGCCGATTGGAGCACGGGACAATGTATGGAGATTATTATTGGATAATGGGGCGGACTGGCTGAATGCTGACGACCTAGAAGCTGCGAGTAGCTTCTAGAATAAACAAGTGGATTTGAGAAAGCAGATATTACGTATTCTTGTACTTGCGCCCAAAGACAGTTTTCATAGTAAGCACTGGACCTTTGGGTAGAGGCCGGTGGTGCCCGAGTGCCCCTTGAGCCAAGTTTAATGCTGGCCGAGTCTCCCCGGGTAATAGCTGGCCAGCTCGCGTGCGTGGTGCCCGATTGTGAGGGTTTTTCTCTTTCATTTCGGCGTGGATTGTCCGGGAGGCAATGGGAGTCGCTAGTAGATGGTCCTGTATTTTCCATTATGTTCGAAAACTTATATTAAGAAGTAGCATTGCGACTTACGACATAGTCTTCCACTTTTTTACTGAGTTCGGTGGATGCGTTATCTTCCCTGAATCTTAGTATCTTTTGGAGGTTCCATCGTGTTTTGGGCCTCAGCAACCCCCCCGGGTCACTCAAACTTGAGTTTCGTTCTGCTTCCACAATACGCTGTGTATCCTGGACACCTTTGTTAACGATAGACGCAGGTTTTTGGCTCTTCAATTTTTCTTTCAATAGTTCCCAGCCAATCGCTCTTGACGTTACTTCCCATCGTAAGTCTCTTGGGTTATCCACTAATTCCAAGACCGCGCGGGGAGCGTTATCTCCAGGTCGGTTTCCAAATTTGTGAATCCTGGTGTATCCTCCAGGACGACTAGCGTAACGCTCTGCAAAGGTGCCAAATAGCTTAGGGAGTAGAGATGGTTTTAGGAGGAACGCAGAGGCGCGAGTGTGTGCTGCTCTGTCTCCCTTCTTCCCGAGAGTAATGATCTGCCACACATGCTCAATCACATGCCTTATTCATACCGAATAGAAAGTCCACCTTTTCTGCGAGCCTTGCTGTATCTCGTGCTTTTGGCAATGTTGTCTTAATTTGCTCGTGCTCAAAAAGTGATGTAACTAGATTTCTGTGTCGTGGTCAATGAACATAGCCATTCCGTATTATATTCTGTTTCTTACCGCAACATGAGCATCCTGTGGGACGACGTCCTCGAGAATTTGCGAAAGGCAACGCCATGTTTCATTGTGGTGGGTATAAGGGCAGTTGTCAAATACTGGCAGAATTGACACAATTTGTTCGTAAATATCTTACATAATATTATATTAAGTAATAGCTAAGTAATTTTCAACAAATTTGCCACACAAGCCAACGAGTCTCTCGGCGTAGACTAGAGACCTCCTACATCATTGTTGAGACTTTAAAATTTAGTGATCAGAGGCGTATGCCTATCCCTACAATGGTCGTTGCTCCCTCCGGGAGTGGACCTAGAGCGTCGGGGACTCGGGTGTAGCCGGTCTGAGATTCAAACAGGATTGTATTTTTTGGTTCTGGCGGTTTCGTGTTTGCAGCAAAACATGTCTTTTATTCGTCTGGCCACAAGTATTACAAGGGCTACAGCTCTTCCTCGAAGCGCATGGACTGTGCCTCGCCTACATAATCAACTAGTGCCCCGGGCCGGGTTTTCAGCAGCTGCTGGGCTATCCCGAGAGGTGATACAGTCGCGTGTATTTGAGGTGCTGAAGGGGTTCGAGAAGGTGGACCAGACAAAAGTGAGCACAAGACACTATTATCCGCAGAGTTCTCATGAATACTAATTTATAACAGCTCAGTGCATCTTCCTCATTTACTGGCGACCTAGGTCTTGACAGCCTAGATGCAGTTGAGGTGGTCATGGCGGTCGAGGAAGTGAGTTCACACCTTCATTATTACCAACCCTTCTGAGTATGACACGTTCTCTAGGAGTTTGCGATCGAGATTCCGGACGGTGAGGCCGATGAGATACAAACAGTCCAGCAGGGTATGTGTGTCAGGCTGCTTGCTCCGAACTCTCACTCACATCTTTGACTTTGCTTCTTAGCAATCGATTATATTGCCAAGACCCCGGAAGGTTTGATTATTATGGTAGTATCTCTGAATTCCTGACTCATTCCATGTGTTTCGTACTTTCACAGCTCACTGAAGGATTGTCCCTCTCGGGAAAACCCGTATTGTACATTGCTTCCACCAATCCACACTTTTCTTCCCGATATTAGCAAATCTTGATGCTGACCTGACACGGAAAGATCTCTGAAGATATAGCCCTTCATCCAAGATTCCACATGAGATCCGCGTTAAGGAAAGAGTTCTGTCAGTTACTTGAACACACTTGTAGTTTTTGACTTGTCAGGGGGTAATTCTGAGTTCGGATTAATTGCCCGTATCATCAGTCTTCCTCCTCCATATTGTTTTCCGACTTTCTCCCACATATAAAACGAAGCAAAAACATCTTATGGATTGACCCAACGTGTGCATTTTGCTCCAGCTGTAGCTTTGAATATGTCCTGCGTACAGATCATAGCCGACCAACCTTGGTTTGAAATTGGTTGCACTTTGGGTGAAGGTACACTCCGTCATCGCCACTCACGTTTCTTCTAATTAAGTCCGGTTGAACCACATCGTAGGTCCTCTTTATGATCCCAAAACGTCCGTTTTACATTTTGTCGACATTGCGGAGAAAAAGGTTTGAATGGCTCGCTCTAACAACTTCCGACAGCGAGTATCTTACTTGTTGGCGGCTCAGGTTTTCCACCTCAACACTATTAACTTTGAGTTGGAGGTAGAAGATTTTGATGAACCGGTCTCGTGCCTTGCACTACGACAGAATGGCAAGGGGGTGAGTGGAAAACGAATGAGTCCTTTTCGGCGACCTGATTTTCGTAGTTAGTCTGCGCTGCCGCCCGAGGCTTCGCGTTACTAGAAGGCAACTCAACGCTGAGATATCTGAGTCAACCACTTCCCGTTGAACATGCGCCTTATACGCGGTTTAACGATGGCGCGTGCGACAGCAAAGGTCGTTTCTTCGCTGGAACGATATTCTCTAAGGAACACGGCGTTGCAGGAAAACTGTACAAATATGACCCTGAAGATGGTCGCTGCGGTGTTGTTGAAGATGGCCCATTTACGGTATGCCAGTAACTCTGTGACATTTGTTAACCGCCTATCGATAGCCGGATTCAGGATTCCAACGGCCTCGGCTGGAGCCCAGATGAGAAGATTTTGTAAGCATCTGTTATTGAGTTCTTCTTCCTAGATATCTCTAAGCGCAGTCGACAGTTATTTTACAGATTCTTTGACCAATATCATATATGCGTATGATTACGACGATGGAAATCTATCCAACCGCCGCATCTTCGTAGACGCTATCGCTCAAGGTTTGCCCGAAAACACCTATTGCGATGGGTTGTGCATCGACGAAGAGGGATATATTTGGAGTGCTCGGTCAGTTACCTAAGCTTACGCCATTATAAATTTATTGACTCGTGCCTTACAAGATGGGGAGGTTCTCGAATTATCCGGTTCACTGCGGATGGAACCATCGATGCTGAGATCATATTTCCGACCGCGCTAAATATCACTTCGTGCTGTTTTGGGGGTGGGTGATCATCCTCTTGGTTTCTTTATCCGATTTCTAACTATAGTGTCAGGTGCGAATAACGACCAACTATTTGTCACTACGGCACATTGTGGCGCAATTGGCGGGGACGCAAGTCGTCAGAAAGATTTCCCCGACTCGGGGCATTTATTTGTGATCGATCTTTCTGGAAAATATAGAGGCGGGCGCCGGTGCGAATTCACTGGTTAGGTACCTAGTATGCAGCTTTACAAAACTGTTGGCATGTGGAGTTAATACTGATCGGCAATCTGTGATCTATGCAGTTCTCGAACAATCAAAATGACCGTCTAAATTACACAAGGCTGAGCTCTATAACATCTTCATTTACCCGGTGTATCGTATGTGGCGTGTAACCATACAAGCGAACGTACGTCACCAATCCAGGAAAAATGTAACAGGAATATTTTCATGATCTATCACCATGCATCTTCGTCCCCATATCATGTATTTCCCTGTGAGTGAAAGGTACGAACCAATCTTTCTAGAATTCTGTATGGTCATGCCGCCATTGGCGTTGATGACTGGAAGGATATGAGGAAAGGGGCAGGATTTCATGATCGATTTCCTTACACCGGATTGCCTGTGCTTAGGACTGATCGTCGGGGGTGTTCTGGCGGATACAAGCGCGTTTCTGATGTACCCTGACGAGTGGGTGGGTTTGAAAGGGCCTAGACCAGTAAGCAGCCTCAAATACACCAAACAGAGATCGTGGGGCAGCAGCCAAGGAAATGCCGGGAGATTAAAGAAAGACGCCGCACTCTTTTTTATTAGCCGGATGTTCCAAGGGCTTCAGAGCAGGATGAGAACAAACATGGCTTGCACTCCCAAACCACCAGAGTCTTTGAAGGATGTTGTTGTTTCATGCCTTTAGCTGTGCGAGTATTAAGGAAAATCGGATTGATTTCTGTCCGTTATATGATTAGATAATAGAAATGGGAGTCTGGGAGTTTGTCAGCCGGGAGAAGCCGGGGGAGCTATGCAGTTTGAAAGAAAGTTTGGAAGTTGGGGTAAGCCACAGGCAATCGCCCAGACGCCCTAAACGCTCAATCCTCAAGGTCAGTCCGTCGCCGAGTTCATCTTCAACCCCATATTCACCTCTAATATTCTTATCCTAGGTCCGTACCATTCCCTCCAATCTCTACTTTACTCACCCCACGTTAGACGACCAACATGGCCACCTTTTCTTCGACACCCATCGTAATTGATGGCAAGGGTCATCTCCTTGGTCGACTGGCCTCGATCATCTCCAAGCAGATCCTCAGCGGTCAGAAAATTGTTGTTGTGCGGTGCGAGGAGATCAACATCTCCGGTAGCTTCTTCCGGAACAAAGTGCGTGTTCTTCAACAACCAACACACCATTGAAACATCTTATCTCAACGCAATTCTTCCGGTTCCAGCTCCGTTACCATAACTTTCTTCATAAACGCCATATCGTAAACCCCAAAAAATCTGGTCCCTTCCATCACCGCGCACCCTCAAAGATTCTCTACCGAGCCATCCGCGGCATGACTCCTCACAAGAGTCCACGGGGTGTCGCTGCCCTTGAACGCCTTAAGCTCTTTGAAGGTGTACCACCACCATACGACAGGAAGAAGAGAATGGTCGTACCTGAGGCGCTGAGGGTGTTGAGGCTGAAGCCTGGTAGAAAATACTGCACCGTCAAGGTACGCTGACACTCGCGACGACAGAGAACACCCTAATATTGGCCTACCAGCGTTTGTCGCATGAGGTTGGATGGGGCTATAAGGACGTTGTTGACCGTTTGGAGGAGAAGCGAAAGATCAAGGCTCAGGCCTTCCATGAACGCAAGGTGCGTACGTATGCACAATACGGGATAGGGTATTAATGCCACGGGCATTAGCTTGCAGCCATCAAGTTGCGCCAAAAGGCAGTGGCAGACAACGCATCATCTTTTGAACAGCTCACGCAGCTTGGGTACTAGACAGATAGTGTGGACTAATATCAACCTTTTCTGATGCCCAACTATGTAATGACCTTCCTGACTATGCGTTCATGCTGGGCGACCATTGATATGCTATGCTATTTTCTGCCGTGTACGAGATGAGTTCTAGAAAGTGAGAAATGATAAGATTTGAGCAATGGAGGAAATGAGTGTTGCGAGTCAAATTCGGTCGGCCTTGGCCGGAGCACGGGGACGGTTTTAATTTTTTTGTGTTTCGTCCCACCACCAACGTTAACCGCTTCAACTCCATTCATTCCTCCTTCCTCCTCCCTACCCCTTACCTCCCGCCCCCGCCCCCGTCATCCCCAGCCAATGCCTTCCGAAACCTCTGTACAACGCGACTCGGGTACATATCTTTCTCCTATTCCTCTTTTTAAAATAAAAAAAAACCCTTTTCACTCAATCTTGTTCCATCCAGCTTCACCACCGCAGTCACGCTCTCCATCACCTTCCGCACACGATACTTTGACTCTTCGCGCCCTTGTTACTACAAAAGAAGCCGGTGTCATCATTGGAAAAGCTGGCAAAAATGTCGCCGACTTGCGTGAGCAAACCGGCGTCAAAGCTGGCGTCAGCAAGGTTATCCCTGGCGTTCATGAGCGGGTACTCACCGTCGCCGGTTCCGTCGAAGGCGTCGCAAAAGTGTGTATGTATCTTGCATCCTCGCCTGTTTCTCAACATTTTGCATTCTTTCCAGGCCTATACTCTCATAATCTCTCAGCTTGTGGCTTCCAACCCATCGTCTCCGATTACGTCCTCACCATCAACCGCGCATACCTCTATGCGGCTTCTGATTTCGCATAATTTAATGGGGACGATCATTGGGCGTAGTGGTCTCAAAATAAAAGGTATTCAAGACAGTTCTGGAGTGCGCATGGTAGCCTCTAAAGATATGTTACCACAATCAACCGAGCGCATCGTGGAGGTTCAAGGTGCTCCTGATGCAATCGGGCGTGCGATCGAGGAGATTGGAAAATGTCTTTTAGAAGATTGGGAGAGGGGCACGGGCACTGTACTGTTCCAGCCAGGAACAGGCGATGATCGATCTGGGGGGAATAGACGACCGGCTCATGGCTATTCAGGTTCTACTTATAATGGATCTCGCAGATCAAACGGTGAAGCCAATCCTCGCGGTCGTGGTTCCCCCCCTTCATCACCTACTCTCGCTCATTCTCCAGCACCAACTCAACCCGCGGCCAACCTTCGTACCCAAAATATCTCAATTCCATCGGATATGGTTGGGTGTATAATTGGTCGAAGCGGGACCAAGATTACCGAAATCCGTCGGTTGTCCGGATCCAAAATTTCCATTGCCAAAACGCCGCACGACGAGACAGGGGAGAGGATGTTCACAATCATCGGCACTCCAGAGGCCAATGAGAAAGCCCTCTTCCTATTGTACAACCAGCTAGAGAGCGAAAAGGAGAGGAGGGTTGGGAGAGAGCAACAACAGTCAGAGTTGCAGGATTGATTGACTTGCTTAGGTCTGACAGGCCCATCCTTTCACATTGAGCGAAGACTCGACACGCACACCGAATCACCTATTCCATCCATCCACATGCCGCCCCTTATTAACCTCCCTTTCTTTCATCCATTGCGACGTGTATCATACCGTCATTGATAAATTCCGTCAGATGTCCCATATTCTTGAACTCTGCCCTCCCCCTCCCTTCCCAATTTCCTCAAATCCCCACTGCATCTCGGAATCCTACTACATTCCGCTCTGATCCCAAGGGCCACCCACCCCACATATTTCAGCTCGCTGAGGATGTACCAGTAGTTGGTTGATGTGATGTGTACGCGTTGTTTACTAGTCACGTGTGCACCAAATCTTTCCATAGAATTTTGTAACTCATAACAGTCAATCTAATTCTTGAGCTGACGGAGAATGCACGACGACAATCTGAATAGACTACCATTCCCATTTTCACAACCATCGCAACCTAGTGTCAATGTCCCTGCCTTTCCGAGTCTCTATGTCCAGGGAACATCAGCTCAGTCTACCTACTCGTCTCATTATGCACAGGCTTATATGCAACCCTCCTTTCTTGCTACGAGCTCCAATGCTCATTCCGTGTCGTCCATGTCTGACAGTGCTCTGAATTCCAACAGCCATGGTCGTATGGGTAGCTATCGCCCACTACCGTCGAATAGTTTACAGTATTCTTCTTCCTGGTACCAATCTGGGAACAGCAGGTGTACTTTCAAGGGATGCAGCTTTACCGCCTCGCCCAAAACCCTTGAAATACACATGATGGACCGGCACCTTATCTACCCAGAAGGTTGGGAGAGACGAAAAAAGAAGGGTGATTGGGATGCAGACCCCAGCTTAAAAGGGTCAGTATTCTGCTCGCGAGGTGAACATTCAAGAAAATTGATCTATAGCCTATAGAAAACCGGTACCTATCCAAGGTACTACTCTAGTCCTTGATTCACCCGAGGTGTTGGAGGCATGGATCGCAGAACGCAAAAAACGATGGCCAAGCGCTCCTCGCGTGGAGGAGAAGAAGAGGAAGATGGAAGAGGCCCTGGCGCGTGGTCAGCTCTCTATGAATGACTCGGGCTTTCATGGAAGGAAGAGGCGTAGGGTTGATGAAACACACACAAAGCCTCAACGAGACCGAACTAATCATACAACAAGGCGAGGAAGGGGGGCAGATGCCGGGTGGAGAGGAAGAGGCCAAGGAAGGCTGACCGTGGTAACGCCTAGGAAAGCTTTACAACCGCCGACCTCTGGTACAGAGTCTGAAAGCGACAGCGAACCAGAAGCTATCTCCTCCAAGGGACCTGCTGAACAGCCGATAGTTGCCACCCCTACTGATAGGGACTTTGGTGCAGACGGGCCTGAACAAGAAAACTTCGGACCCGCAGCTAGACACACCACAAACGATACATCAACCACCAAAAGGCCTCAGACTCAACAACCCAAGAGGCAACCTCCGAATCCCTTCCTATCGCGTCCAACACTTTTGCGCAACGTGAGATTCTCTCTTCTGTAGTGTATTTATCTGACTAGCTATATTTGCATTAGCTACTCCTTCCCGAAATCCGGATAACCATTTCAAACCTTTCCCAAGCCATCAGGTTTCTGGTTGACAACGACTTCTTGCGTGGCTTCGAGGGGAAACCTGGCGAGGCAAATGAAACTAAGATCGAAATTCTGCCTGAAACTCATATCAAGGAATCTTCATAACTATTATAATGTATATGTTTTCACCTCCCTCCTAAATGAGGTACCTATTACTTGAGTATCAAAAAATGTATTTCTAAGCTCGAGTTTCGTCCTCAGAATCACTTCCGCTGCTACTGTCGTCCTCGGATTCTTCTGCCAATTCGCTGGAATCAATTTCTAATGTTCGTTGGCTGACCTCAAATCCAGCTGTTTTCAATCCTTCAGCAAGTTGATCAGCTTTAGATGGCGCAGTGACCACGACCGCAACCGATGAGGATGAATCAAACAGAGGTAAGAAATGTTTCCGGAAGGCCGCCAAAACATTCTCCTTGGACACGGCCTGGTATTTCTCGAGAAGGTTGATTTGGTGCGTTTGTGGGACACCCTTCAATGCTTGGTTTGTGAATGAAGCCATGGCCTGCCAATGTCATTCAGATGGTTATATAATTGGCAAAAATGACGTTTTCTTACTGCTCGTCCAACGGTAGATACATTCTTTGTGACACCGTAAACAATACTGCTCTTGGCTGCATCAAGTGTAGTAATGTCGAATGGAATCTAATGGGCTTCATTAAGATACAATCATGAAAATCATGCGATGCTTGAACGTACTGAACCATCGACAAGACCTTTCAGAACACTGGCCGCTTCTTGGAAGGCGCTTAAACTATTTGAACTCTGGGCAAATTGATCAGGGTTGAAGTGCTGATAAATCAATTGGCAAGTTCGAATTTACCCGATATAGAGAGAAATTGAGAAGCCCCGCCTCGACGTCTAAGGAGACATAAGCACCATATGCTAATCCCGAGCCTCGAATGTAACGCTACCATCAATGTCAGGTTTAGGATACCCACCGTAAGGTAACAACACACCCATAGGTAACTCTCGGTTGCGTTCAAGACCTCAAGTGCCACCCTCATAGTAGGGTATTCTATATGATCAAACCCTTGGATGGACTTGGTTGTGTGGGTGACATATGAACTTTCGATTGTAGGAAGGCTCATTACGATAGCCTTTCGGAGATGATTAACATTTAAGTAGAATGGTTCAGAATACAGCTTACCTTTTTGACTGGCTGCTTTCCCACCTCATTGAGGGTATTCGAAGATAACGGGACACGCGAGAGCTCGCTTTCCTGAAGAACGATCAATGAAGAGAATCGAATTCAGCGCAACGACATACTGGCAAAAATTGTGTAAAATGTTTTCCCCAAACGCTGCGGGGTTTCTCGAGTCGTAACACGTTGCCCGTAACAGAAAATCGAACGCCAGAGGGTTCAGTGACTGTCGATTTGTGTCAGTACAGTAAAGACCACTTCGCACGATACCTCGTACTGTGTTGTCGAATCTCTTCAAAGTCTGCGATAACTTGGGCTGGATTTTCCTGGAGTTGTTTCGCAAGCTGGGGGATGAATTCTGCTTGTGGAAGCACACTTCCTAAACGAGAAGTCGAATCCTCGCTATAGATCAGGTCGGCCCATAGTGACCCTAGGACATTATTCCCATCTCGTTTCATCTCCGGCAATGACTGTTGAATTTTGGCGATCACTACCTGGAGTCTAAGTAAATTACAATTTCAGTGGGATCACCAATGCGATAGGATAATCAAGTAACCTCTCTTTATCAAATTCTCCGTTATATACAAGGTCCTTGAGCCAGGCAATAGCAGTTTCATAGAATGCAGTTTCTACTTTGATGCTAACACGGAAAGTGTCTGCGAAGGAATTCGAGACTCCTAGCCCTACCTCGTAGGAAACTGTTTCATTGTCGAGTTTGTTGACGACCTCTTCGTGTGTAAGGCGCTCTCCTGATTGCCTTTTCACTGGTAACGAGAAGAAGGCTGAAAGATAGGTGGAAATGTGCCTGTAAAAAAGTTCGTTATAGGTGTTGACTTGCACGAAAGCTTCCTTACGGTCGTAATCGATTGGGAAGTCTATCTAGGGAAAATAAGGCATGGATCGAGACGAAATCAGACTTTCCAACGTTCAGTAAGCTGTCTGATACTACGAATAATGTTTGGGACTCACCTCTACGTGGTCATACTGTACAAAGAAGGGCAATAAAGGACCATCCCTGTTGATATGCCTGGATAATTCTGGAGAGCCTGCGGGTGGGGTGGGATTGTGCCTGCCTCGGCCCCTTTCCTGTAAACTTTGAACCGGGATCCAGGATATACTTTTAACATCGGGGACTGGGAAAGACGTTAAGATGTCGTTAGGAATGGGCTTGGAATGTT
This sequence comes from Clitocybe nebularis, assembly GCA_900068955.1. Taxonomy (NCBI): domain Eukaryota; kingdom Fungi; phylum Basidiomycota; class Agaricomycetes; order Agaricales; family Clitocybaceae; genus Clitocybe; species Clitocybe nebularis. The sequence continues at coordinate 51,467 of CEMJ01391258.1, read as the reverse complement.
CTTCTTTCGCCTCTTTCAAGTCTGCCTCAGCCTTCTTCAATCCTTCAGGCCCAAGCATTTCTACTTGTCGGGATATGCGCGCCTTTTCATCTTGTTCGAGGCTCTCGGCAAGATTTGCAGACGGTTTCCCACAAATTATCGCAGACGATGGATCGATATAATACCTAGTCAGAATATTTTAATCCGGTAAATACGAAATAAATATTAGAGTGTACCTCTGTAAAAGATCTCCCCAGCGTTGACTAGTCCACTCCCGCAATGCAGCGTACTGTCGAATTTCGTCCATGGATTCCTTAAGCTCAGAGCCGTCTTCTGCACCGTATAAGAAATCACTAATAATGGTACTAGAAAATGTGTCTCCTTTCGCGGATTCAAGTTTGCTCCGGAGCTACAGTAAGATGTGTTGAGTTGATGCGCCCCAGTACTAAAACACGTACCTGGCGCTCATCTCTATTTAGTACCATACTCATCCGTTCCATATCAATCCCTTCTTCAACAACGCGTTTTAGACTTGCATTGAGTTTTTTATCAAAAGTATCGAGATACTCAGTTGGGACTGATCCTATATATATCGGGAGATCCACATGTGTTGCACGTGGCTCCTCTCCGAAATATATATAAGAGCTTGACGCTAGTTAGAAATGGTATTTCAGTTATGACAAGAGCCCTTACCAGAGGGGAGATTCTGTTTCTACATATTCTTTGTTTAATGGTGCTACTGCAGATGAAGTCAGATATATGCCGAGAAGATCTAGCGCCTGGTTTAGATTGAATTGAGTGAGACTATAATTAACCGCGATAATAGCCAAGGCACACACCTTTCTCTCCAAGAATTGATTGGGAGAAGGGCCTAAAAAGTGAAGTATCAACTCTCCCATGCCTGGCATTTGTCAATCATCGATCGAATCCACAAATTATGAGTTACAAACTTTCATCCTTCTCCGGAAATTCTACTATTTCCTTGATGGTTTTTGAAATCGAGGGCCTTTGGGCACTTTTTGTCTCCACGAAAGGTCGTCGCCAACCAGAAGGACGGGGCCCATTATTCTGGCCATGCAAAATTAAACTTGGCTCGACCTTCTGCTGGATGGTATCAAGCAGTGACAATGTGCCACTCGAAAGTTTTCCAGCAACAATTAGAGACAAATTATGGGGAACGTAGTAGGTAGAATGATAGTGTCGGACTAGTTTCGTCTGATTGGTCAAGCAGAAACTTAAAAAAAATCAATTGAATTACTTTGTTCAGGTGTCAAGACCCTCAGAGCTTCCATGAGGCCTCCGGTCTCACTGCGATAGGCACTCCCAGGGGGGTTCACCATTTGTTGAAGTCTATCCAAGGTATATAAGCGCCAGGGGGAGGCAGCAACTTCTTAAACACACCGTAACGCCATGAGATCTCCTGATGTATTCTCCCGGCCCTGCATTTCACTGTAAACCACGCCTGAGTCTTGACCTTTACCATCAATGTGGTGAATCTGCGATTTCGATCAACGACGAAGAAAGGGAACGATGGAATAAGATAGAGAAACCTCCGTAACGAATCTGACAACACAAAGAATAATAAGTATCAATATAATAGTTAACGTTATAGCGCGGAAATGCACATACCCAGCTTTACTTATAGTTGGATATAAGATATGATCTACGTAGATTGGTAGGAGCTGAAGGAAGCCCTGTTCTCCGGCCGTCGAAATTGTATACGCAGTATGATCGGTATCGGTCCAGGCGTTTGTCCCGTTAGAAAACCCACGATTTGCTAGGAGGTCCAAGATTCCCTTATGAGGGTACTTCTCAGAACCCATAAACACCAGGCTTGGAAAGGATAAGTCAGATATAGGCAGCGGTTGTGTTTGAAGAGGGACGTACTGTTCCAAGGTATGCGGACACCCAGAATCATCGAAAACTACAAAGATATTGGCCATTTGGATCGCGATGAAGGAAGGAAACTCACTCTCTGTAGCAACTACAAAGTACCCATTTACAATAGGAGCTATGAATAAGTGGTCAGAAGGTAGCAATGATGGCAAAAGATCAGTGACGGACCTTCGTAGTCGAGATGGACAACACTCAAGCCAGTAATACGGCTTCTCCATTTCGAAACAACAACATCTGTGAAATCAAGTTTGACTCTTTTGATGAGGTCAAAATTGCCGAAAATTTCAGGCGTAGTAGACATTGATTGTTGAAGCAAGTCAGAGGCGTTGTGTTGTTCCCTAATGAGGGTGCGACGATTCGGAAGAAGGCGCGGAGTGCTACGTCGCAAAGGATGTACGGATAAACCTCGACTAGCTCTTGAAATGAACGTTCTACAGAGCGTCAACTGGGGTGGCATACAGCTGGTCCTAGTATATCTCGTAAGTGAATGACCGAAAAATATATTGACCGGCTCTGAGTGGTAAGTCTTGAAGTTCTTATGAATGTCACGTGTTAACATATTTACCCCAAGTCTGACTCCTCATGTAAGTAGTATCTTTATCTCCAACCTACATTTTCTAATCTGTCCTGCAGGCTTTTACCTAGTACAAAAGCTTGAAATATGGTTTCTGCGACCTCTCAGGCACGATCTACATATCGATTTCAGCCTACTCCTGAACAAATTGCCCTGTCTGAAGAACGCAAAGCGAGAAAGATTAATCAGACACCTCAGCTGAAAAGTGGCGACCCTTCTGGTTCCATAGTTGATAGGACTTGGATACCAATACAGAACCCCTCGAAGGATAGGCAGCCCCAACTAAAAGTCCTTACTTGGAATGTCCGTGAATACCCTTCTTCCTGTGTCTTACACCCCATTAACCGTTAAGAAACTTCGAGTCAGATACTTGCGCAATGCTTGATCCGTTAGATGCTTTAGTTCGCTTTTCGATCCCTTCTGACACAAGTAAAGGCCGTGATTTATTTCCCACCAGTAACTGCTTGAAGGCTAGCCAAAGAGAGCATATGCTCTATCGTGAAATCTTAGCTATGAACCCTGATGTGGTGTGCCTGCAGGTACTTATCATGACCAATTCATCATATTCGATAACCAAAGGGATGTTTTCAGGAGGTTGATCGCCTTGACAAACTTCTTCCCATTCTTGAAAACGCCGGGTATGCACACTACTATGCGGCTGGTCCAAGGAAAAAGCACGGATGCCTCATCGGATATAAAAAGGAGCACTACACCATAGTCTCGACAAAGCTGGTGGAATTCGACAAGGAATATGTTCGCCAGGAGGGGTATGCAGGAGAACGGTCCGGTCGAAGCTTCCACACCCGAAATATTGGATCTCTGGTATCGCTCAGGAACAGCACCGACCCGCATGACGGTGTCGTTCTCGCGACCACACACTTGTTTTGGCACCCAAAGTAAGTATTCGACCCACCACCTTCTCCGAGGACACACACTTGATCCTACCAGGTATACATACGAGAGGACAAGGTTAGATTTTTTTTTTTTCAAATTTCAAACATATATATAGGAACTGCCTACCATAATTAGACAAACGGGGCTTTTGATCCGAGAGACCGTCAAGTTCAGATCCGAGCTGGGACTTGAAGGGTGGCCTTGCGTCATTAGTGGGGGTACTTATAATCGGATATCAATCAACGTAGAAACTGACACTCGAATTTTCATGATACAGATTTCAACTTTGCACCAGATGACCCTGCGTATTCACTCGTAGTTGGTGATGTACTATTACCCAGCCAGGAAGAACGTCTGGTCTCGTCTCTTGTCGTGCACACATCAGTCGACTCCAGTTCTACACCTGTGAAAAATGTCAAGAAAGAGGAAAATGGAGATGAAGATGAAGATGAGGCCGGGGATCCGGACAAGGTCATTACAAATGCTCGTCCTGCAAACCCTGCAGACGGGCTTCTCTCGGTGAAGGAGTTGGCCGAATTTTTCTCTCGATTACCTCGACTCAGGAGTGCCTATGACGAAGGATTAAGATCCGCAACTGTTGGAGGCGATCTCCGGACGTTTGCCGACAGGGTTAGTTTGCCGTCAACGAGACACGGCAGACACGAGCCGGAGTATACAAGCTATACCCATTATTGGAAAACTACTTTAGGTACAGTTTTTGGGATTCATACATTCAATCTGTACACAGGAGCTGAAAATGAACTATTTGAAGATTATATATTCATATTGGACCCCATCGATCGTCGTTCAAATGTTGTAGGTCTCCTCGCGCCACATCGCACAGCGGATTTAGAGCCTGGGCTTCCCCAAAAAGATGTTTGTGGAAGTGATCATGTCTCGCTGGTTGCGGAGCTCCACTGGGGACCATTGCCATAATCTAATTCAAATTATCCAAGCGTTTTGGAAGTTTCAAAGGTTAAAATAGAGTAATAGAAAAGACTGGTAAAAGTTGAATAAAGGGAGATATAGGTGGGTATGTGAGATCAAGGTCCATAACTTGCCATATTTACATCTAGACTAAGAACCAAAGTCCCAAAAATCATCCTCTCGCTGCCCTATCAGAACCAGCGAGGAGACTATCAAATAACCCGCCTGCTGACTTCTCGTTGCGTAACTGGATCATGTATATGATACCAGTGCGAGCGCCTTTGTCACTAAGCTCGATCGCCACACCCGTCTTGCCGACGCGCTCGACACCGTCTGTCAATACAAAAGTAGAGATTAAGACAGACTTTTCCTTGTTTTCTGCCTCCACAACGAGCTGCTTTATGTTAGTAGGATCTTGGCGGTAAAGTTTCAATTTGGCAGCACCCAGCGACTTCCACTGGGCGTGTTGCTGTTGCAGGAATACTTTGCATTTCATTTGTGCAGATATTGTGGATGTAACTGGTCCTGTCTGCTGAGGTGTTTCTTCGACAGGCGAGTTGGGCGGACTCGGTTCATCGAACGAGGGTTCAGCCATGGAGACTGATCGAGACGTAAATTGCAATGACGGGAGCAAAGTACGGGGTTGCGGTGCATGAAGATTCCCATAAGAATTACTTCTGGGGATAAAGTTATGGCCATTAGGAGGATAACCGCCGGGAAACGACGGTACAGGCGGTGGGTGGACGGGTTGTTCATAGTGAGAGTATTGTGAGGCTAAGGAGCGAGTGGAGGTACTTTTCCTAATACCACCCTGGAACGACGGTTCTGACGGCGGACGTGGTGGCTGGGCTCCTGGTGGTAGTGCACCTGGTGGAGGTGCATAAGGGTTTTGCCGATTTGGTGGGGGTTGCTGGTAATTGGTGTGATTTTGGTGGTGAAACGGTGGAGGGGGGCCATATTGTCCCATGCTTGGATTGGATGCAAAGGCATGGTTGGGCTCTGAAGGACCCTGTTGATTGAGACTGGCGCTTCGCGTTGGATTAGGAATCGGCCCGGGGCCGAGTGGTGGCATATTAGAATAATGTTGAGCCGAGGACGATGTTCTGGAATACCCGGGATTTGACAAAGGCTCATGGACAGATGGAACTCTTTGAGCCCCTTGTTGCATCTGAATGTCAGACGACAATACAAACCTGTCAGTTGTTCGTCCATCTGAAGTTTGGTACATGGGGGGAGGCTGTGATCGTGGTGGGGGACCATTGTTTGATTCATGATTCCGGTGTACTGTCGGCGGAGACGACGGACGCTGCCTCGAGGGACTCATCCTACCATTGTTACGCCCAGGATCGAAATGTGTCTGTTGCATGATTGCAGGTGTATGATCGAATGGTGCAGATGGGGATCTCGGCAAACCATCAAGAGATGGCATAGGTGGAGGTGGTTGTTTGGAAGCGGGGGGTACTGAAAACCAGACTTTGAATACGGCAGGTGGCGTCGGAAGGAAAGAATGACAAACCTGAACCAGCAAATTCGATGCATTCCTTGAATTGAGTCAACATGAAGTTTCGCACATCGCTTGATTCTGCCTGAAGAAATAAAGTCTCCTTCCTCATGATGGCTACTTGAAGAGAAGTGGCTGATATAGTGTGATATAGTAAACCAAAGAAATTGAAAATGTACAAGTACACCCACGTTGATCAGGAACTTCTGAAATGCGCAATACTTTTCCAGCCAATGGAGGGTAGCAAAGCCACATATCAGCACCATCGGCACCATTTTGGACCCGTTCCTCGGAAGACATCTTTTCACATATCAAAAACAAATCGGATAGCAGAAATATGTGTCCTTGACGATGTACGACTTCTACACCAGTGGCTCGAGGCGTGAAGCGAATGACTACGTCTATGGAGAAACGTAGCTCGCGTGTGTACGTGAGAGACGGGGGTGCCATTTGGAGACGTACAACCTTGGACATCACAGTTAACGTTTGTTGAAAGTATTATACTCAGAATCCAACCTTTGGTTTCATAGTAAATATGTCAAGTGTTCGCTGAGTGGCCAATCGTCTTTCAAGGTCAGATATTGGCATTGAGAGAGTTGCAGAAGATCCTCGACTAATCGACGTTGATGCGGTTTCCCGCGAAAGACGTTCACTGATATTAAGCCCGATATTAAGAAGGTAATTACGGTAGTTCCAAACCAAGAACTCACCCTCCTGAGACACTGCTACCACGAGCTGAACTGCTTTCGCTTTCGGGTGTTGTCTCGGCACTAATCCGTAGATGGTTATTATTTGGATGATTTAGAACGCTCTGTGTTCTCAGATCGATGACAACTTCATCCTCCGTTTCTAAATTGGCGGGTATTGGCGACGAGGGCGATGTTGGCTGGCCAGCCTTTATGGACCCGCGGTTATCCAACGTCTCTAGGAGAGCATCCAGTGTGTTTAAAGCTCCGACAAGAAGGCGATGGTCGCTTCGGCCTGGAGCTGTACTTTTTAAAAGACGACCATATAATTTCTTATAGTACTTGAGTCTTGCTCTTGGAAGGAGAAAAAGATCGTCAAGTGTCCATGTAGGAGGAACTGAGGAATTTGAAGCGACAGCAGATGCTGGTGGTGGATTTGAAGCAGAGAATGTGGACAGGATATTCGCAAGCTTGGGATTAGACTGGATAGCGTCCCAAGTATCGAAGCCGCATCGATATTTGGTGCAATAGGCGGTATATGGTCCATTCAAGTCGTCGATCTGTGGCATTATTCGTTACATGGCAGGTGATACAAGGCGTGTCCATACCCATCGCATGAGGAGATCTCCGAGAGCCTTTGGGGAGGAAGGATTTGCACCAATGTCTTTCAGTTTCTAAACGACAAAGACAGTCAGGCACTGAACGATTAGAAGAGAACGCGGCCAAGTCCCACAGAATGCAAACCCCGGTTGGCTTTATATACACCTTCTATGCTCCTAAACATAGTGTCCAAGTCGGGTGGAGGAAGATTAGATCGAGACCAAGCAGCCGCGACTTTCTGCATTAATCAAGGAGATCAGACATCGTCTGGAAACATGTTGCAGCAGAACTGACGCGGATAATGCCCGTTAATTGATCAACATACGCCTTCTCTGTGTCGATAAGGTCATTGAGAGGATTGCTCTTTTTTGATTTGGCATCTGGGGATGGAAATGACGAGCCTAAAGGAGTGACGGGTGTTGTTGGTGTTAAAGGAAGGGTGAGGCCTGTAACGCGAAAGATCAGACAGTGATTGATGGCTAAAAAGGCATTTCAGGGGATCGCACCTGTGTCGAGCGAGCCGAACGTGGCGGGATGAGGAGATTGAGTGGTATCTGCCTCGTCATGTGGGGACTTCGGAGGGGGAGGGGGAGGAAGAAATGTTGTATCCTCTGATACAGGAGGCACGTTGTCCCCAAGTGGAGGTGGGAGAGGTTTATAATATGAAGGATCCGGGCCCAGCTCGTTCATGGGGACAATTGTCAGGCGGCTGTATGGGGGTTAGCGTGAGGAGTTGTGAGTTCAGCAGCGACCGCGACAGAGAGCTCAAAATTTGTGGAATGAACTAAAGGAGACCACGTGTGGCAAATTTGGCAACGGCAACTTATACTTGCACAGAACAGTGACAGGTCCGTTTACAGAATATATCCCTGACCATAATCATGGCTGATGGCACTCTCAAATACAATGTTCGTTGGATTGAACATACTTTCACCTCCCGCACGCTGACAGAATCCCTCCTCTCACCCGAACGTGAATCTGGCAATATCTCCCAACATGACTATGAGGCTGCCACAAATTTTCTCCCCGGTTTTCACCGTCATTACCGTGTTTGTAGTCAAGATGTTATTTCTATTACTCATCATTTACATCTGCGCTTCAGCTGATAGGTGGCACTTTAGCCTTTCCTCTGGCTTATCCCTTTCGAAGACCCACATGGAGTAACGCACGCACCTATATGCTCTTAACCAGCGCCTCGCTTGCTGGTTTTGTTGTCGGCCATGTCATGTCGCTATCCGCGCATTTCAATTTTGTCCGTTCAATCGAAAACCCTTCTGGCTTCTCTCAAGCCATGGAAAACATCCAAAGGAATATGGGTGGGCCAACCCCTCCAGGACCAGTCATCATCAGGCAAAAGGGAAAATGGACTATGGAACATGGTTCGGAGTCTCCTTCCTTAGGTTTGTCCCTTCCTCCGAATTTGCCTTTGTCAAATCAACTCTGAACGTCGATTTTTACCTTAAGATACTTCTGATCCCAAGGCAGCAGCTGCAACACATCCTTCTGGCCCGCCACCCTCTCCAAGTAAATGGGATCAGATCCGCGCAACGAATACACGAATGTCTAACAACTCATCGTGGGACACTCTTCGCCAGAACCACGAAAGAGTGCGTGTAGCCGGTTCTAGTAGCCCCAGCGACGACTCCCGCCCAAGGGATGATGATCGTGCGGCTGAACAGGCCAGCTTTGACGCACTTTTGGAAAAAGAAAGAAACATGAAGTAGCGTCAAATGTCAAACGTGTAAGCAAGTGTATTTCTTAAAAGTAAATGTACAATCAAGCCATGGCCGAGATTCAGATTATAGTCAGATTCCAAGTGTCCCTTCCACATATTAATAATCTAAGATCTTCTGCTCACACCCCTGTAGGGGATACAGATAAATTATGCATCTGCCAACTGTTGTTGGACAAGGTTCGTTGATGCGACGCAACTGCGGGTTGAGGTGGAGGTGAGGATCTTCTCTGTTCTTCATATGAGGGAGTTGGAAGGGGAGCTGCGCCCTCTTCTGACATCGGACGTGGAGACTCATCCTTTCTGAATAGAGTTGTATGTGAGAAAGGATATAGAGGCACTCCAACCTCAAGAGGTTGTTTTTGCGTAGTCATCCTGACTATTTCTCGCATAAGGCCCTGTAGGAGCCTTTCTTGCCGAGCTAGGACTGGATTAATAACAAGCAAAATTATGTATGAGAAGCTTACTGCCAATAGGAGACCGATGTCCATACTCCATCATGGCAAATCTAAAATAAATAAAAGAACTTTAGGATGTATAACATCACGGAACCATCGTGAAAAAACAAACCGTAAAACATTAATTTCTCCCCAGACGACGGATTCACGCTCGCCATCGTTGATCTCAATAAAGTATTTACAAAGCTGAACCTGGACTACAGCGGCAAGGTACCAACATATCTGAAAGCCAATTTTTAGTATATGTATATATAACGGTAAAATAATCACGAACCGTGACAAAGGGATGCAGCCTTGATATGTCCAGAGATGTTGCCGACAATATATAATATGCTGCGAGGATGCACCGGGCAGAGTTGACACAGCGAGCGGTGGATACACACTGTGGGTCTGTGAAATCTATATATGGATTATGTAGAGTGATTGTCGCACTAAAAGTGCTGGGTTCAGCAACTGTTAAATACCAATGTAGACAACATACGCATGTGGGATAATGTGCACCATATACAAATCCGTATCCAACATACTCCCATCAGGCGCATCACTCACTCCAGTATTGTTTTTGAAAATCTGAGGAAGACTCTCCAGGAAGCTTGAGCAGACCAGCTTGTCTAGATCCTTGAACCCGTCTAAGAAGAAGGGGTTTTGATTCTTGCTGGGTGCCGTTGGTGCGCGCAGATTACCGCGAACATTGAAATCCGTGACTCTTCCAAAAAGCATAACGGCTTTTATGAGAAGGAGAAAGGAGTCCGTATATTGTGGTGGATGGTGCAAAAAAACATCCGGCGATGATAAGTCTTGCGGATTGCTAGGTATGGCAACCTGTGAAGAGCTGAGCACCGATAATATCTAAACTGTGGCGTAGCTCACCTCTGCTTCAAAGTCTTCAGTTCGCAATGGAAGTTCCGTCCCCAGATCCCGCTCATCCACAGCGTGGATCCAACCACCAACCGATGCAATGCGGTCAAAAAGAATAGTCATCCACCATGTCCTACGTCTCGATTCAAGGTCTCGTAAGTCTTTTGGGGGAGCTAGATACGCTCCTGGTGAATTATTGCCATGGGTCGAGAAAGTGCCGGGATAGTTAAGTCGGAGAGGCACAGCGACCCGAGTCTGAAAGCCAGCAAAAATCCACACCTCTACCCATCGACCTTCCTGGTAAAAATACCACGACAGCAGAATACATGCTTGCATTACAGAGAAGATATCCTCCCCACTTGCCATCGTTTTATCAATGTACTGGCGGGTTTTACTCGCATGATATTCGGCAAATTGGTCCCGCCGCGTTCCATCAGGCAGAGTAACCATGTTTTGAGGCGACCAACGGGACGAAGCTGCGCACTACATGGGAGTAAATTAATCAACAAAATGAGAAGGCGGCTGAGATATAGCTCAACTATAGCGTGTAATATGGCTGAGTGAGGAAACCCTGGGTCCCTAGGTGAGAGATGCATGGAAGCCATAAATGAAGGTCGGTGCAACACCCTTGAGCCACAAGGGTCACATCTGAAAAAAATATCAATGCTAGAAAAACCCCCATCAGTACCGCTTTCATGTTGGGAATCAAAGGCCCTACTAGTGATTTAATGCTGCGGGATCTGGCAAATCTGAATTCCAACCCAGAAATAGAAGATTCATAAGATGATCCGAGCCAGGCTTGTTATTGAGAGTGTATAACTCGGGACTTCCACTTGGGCTACGAAATCGGGATTCAGGGCTTTCTGGTGTTGAGAGGTTCATCATAGAAAGTGACGCCTGTGGTAACGAGATCCCACTAAGGTCGGAGTGCTGGCGAGAAGAGCCAGTGGGAGGGGGCATGATATCAGAATGGTAGAGCGAATTGTTGGGACGTTGATTGGGAGAAATGGAACGTGAAGTTATCTGTTGATCATATAGACGACCCTTTAAATGGGCTACCGGAAAACTCGTAAATTCAGTGTCATTGTCGAACCAAGGCTCTTACATATTTGGTCTTCAAGTTGTTTGATTTTTTCCAGAGGATCAGTCTCAGGTGCAAGTGTCAACCCTTCTACAGGATCATACGAGCACTGAGGCTCAGTGGGATGACTAGGATATGGAATTAACATGATTAAAAAGGACGACATTTGACGAACGTACGCGTATCCCACTGGTGCTGGAACGCTGACCAACGCCTGCCATTGCCTTCAAGAGAATCTATTTTAGCGAGCTCTGCCACAAGTATCAGGATATCAATACACACTTTACGCATGTTCCACAGTGAGGTCGAGCTGCATCGCATTTCTACGGAACCAATTGACATTTTAGATGAAAGCATTAAGCACACACACTCACAAGTTTCCTCTTGCGACAGGATCGACAAGCCTAGGCAAATTTTGGGTTTCGTCGAAAGTGGCACAGAACTTCTTGGTACTTGCCTGGTTTCTACGGAGTGCAGGGCGGTTTGCGCTGGTATTTGGAGTCTTCGGCATGCTCTGGAAGTCGGAAATGATATAGAAGTACAATTATGCGGGAGAAAACCGACGACAACGGATGATTGCTGGAAGAGAAAGATGTAAACAGACGGCGGCGATAGTACAGTTCTTATAAGGCTTCAACTTCGAGACCACACGCCGCCAAATCCATTGTTACCATCCCGCCAAATCACCACGTGGTACACAACCAAAATATGGCGGAATCAATATTCGATTTTGTATTTGGGGATGGGCGAGCTGTACTCTTTACAGGATATGATAATAATTGCCAACTTATGATATCTTTTTGTAACTCTTTACATGTATACGAGCGCTATCATTAGGCCTATGGTGCAATGAAATGCTTCGGCGTATCTCGTAAACTAACCTAGGTAGATTAACGGCAGCTAAGTTAGGCCCCTAGGATCTTGGAACAGGGGTTTTCGAGTCAGCGCTAAAGACGGAGAAGTCGCGAGGAGAAGAGGCGTACAAGATGGTAGCAACGACATGCCTGGTGTGCGAGAGGTGTCGAAACTCAGTGAGGTAGATTCCTTCCGTAAAAGGTTGTCGAAAATGAGAGACCTATAGAAATATCACGCACCTTGCCAGGTTCCCAAGTTGAGCTGAGAGTTCGTAATAGGAATTGAGATTGAACTCCCAATAAGAGAAGCCTTTGTATGCGACGCACTGGCATCCTTGTTATTCGATAGAGACATATATAGCGTTGAATCAAAAGACTCACGAATCACTAGGGACATCGTATCATCAAATTAGTACTGCAAGAAGCGATTACACCTACTCTAATCCCTCATCGGTATGACGCCAATTGAGCGTCTCGGGAACAATATTATCCAGGGCCATGTCCATATCTGGCATGATTATGATTCAGTAGTTTGCGAGGTGCAGAAATCGCTTACCTTTACGAACATCTGGGATTATGCTAAGAGTAAGTTAAGGAAAGGGAATGTTTAATCTATTGAATGACCTTGGTCATAATTTTCATTAACAGTCAATGCAGCAGATGTGTGCTTGCTGCCATTCACAACCGATGTCAGTGATCGCTAAAGGATCACACCAGATGGTGAAGTAATAGCCAAACTGACATGAACAGGAACAACATGCCGTTCTTTAGTCCACGTCAAAGTGGGAAACTATTCATGCCAATGTAACAGACTTACCTGCACACCTTCTAATCCTGGACCGATATGAGCTAACACTTCATTGGTGACGAGGTAACAACCCTTCGCCCGTTTTGATAGCGTGAACTCCTTTTGCCATCCCATATTTTTTGACGTCGGTGGATAGAAGATTGAAAGCTGGGTACTAGGTGTTGAGTTATGGATCTGAGAGGTAACAAGTAATTCATGAATCTTACATAATATCAGGAATGGGGTACTTGAAAAACCAATCAAGCACTCAATGAAGCTCTCTAGCGACCATTAGATAAGTAAATTTCAACCATTAATAACTTGAATGGCAAGCAAGGGAAAGGATAGATGGCCTGAGACGTATTACTCATTGTAAATAAGTACAGTACTAATTGAATATGTAAATTGTGGAAGCCAACTATGTGCTCTTCCTAGTCATCCGCTTGACCACCAAATCGTTTTAATCGCTCATTCCCACCTCGGTTTCCTGGTACATTCCGATTGCGACAATGGTTGGCGTAGTGGCCTTTTTCTCCACACTATAATGTTACTTTTAGTCTGGTTGTGGCTACTATACTTGTCACAACACATCATACCTTGAAGCAAAGAACGTCATCCAAATTTCTTCTTGGCGGCCCCATCGTGCCATTTCCGGTGACTCCATGGGTCGGGGTGCCGTTCGAAAATGCACGATCAAAATCTGCATATCTTCCGTATCCAGGTGGAGGTGGGCCCAAGTCACGATTTGAGGGCGGCTCTGGAGGGTCATAGGCCTTGGGCGGAGGTAACCCTGGTTTGGGGCTTTATATTATATTCAGAAACATCTTCAAAAAGAATAATTCACGAATGCTGACTGACTGGCCGCGCAAACATTCTGGCCCTAAGGGACAAAATCCCGTTAGATATGACTGACAAGCCACTTTGCGAACATGTTTCCGGGGACAAGTGGGTCCTGTGTTGGTTATTCATAAAGACAGGGTTGAACCGTTTGAATTATAATTACACCTACCAAGTTTACAAAAGCCTCTATTATAATCGGGACACTCGACCCTTCTTTCCTTGGGGTGTGCATAAAGACATTCGTCACCCGCGGAGCAATACCCGTATTTAGCAAACCACCAACATTCCGGCATGCGCCTCAAATTATATTCGTGAAGAAATTCACAAGCATCTCCTTTCTTGCAAAGTCCACGAAGCCAATGTTTGCAGACGGTGGATAGACGTTCACGTTCGCGAGGGTGCGTTGGTAATTGTTTAGGAGGTTGAAAATTCAAGGCAGATGGAGATGTATGGCGCAAGGGACAGTGGAGAGGACCAAGGGGACAGCCAGCAGGAGTCAAGGATAGTCGGCAAATTTGGTCATCTGTTTAACATACGTGAGCGGGATTAGAGAGGAACCGGGCAGTATGCGTACCTTTATCAAGCTTGATGCCTAATTCCGACTTGATATAGGTCTCTGCAGGGAAGTTATTCTGATAAAATTGAGGGTGGATCACGTCTCTGAGGGATGAAGGGCCGACAAGAGGGTTGGAGACTGTAGCCATAAGGACTCAAGTAGTACGGTACTGGATTTCAAAGAAATCCAGGTGTTGTGGCTTGATTGTCATCAATTGATGAACGCCACAATGGAAGGCATCACATGACTTGTATGTGACCTAGGCACCGGAGGCATTTTGATCTAGATCCCACAGTCCTGGCCATTATTTATAAATGGGAAGCGATCCCTTGCAACCTGCTGGCCTTTTGCCTTATCACCACAATGAGCCCCCCATTCCGGCTCAATATCGTTGACCTTATCGCAATCCTTTTCACAGCGGCAACAGCCCTTTTTATCTATCAGTTTGCATCTTTCAGAAAGGCCCTGCCCTTGCCTCCAGGCCCTAAGTCTTCCTGGCTGGGAAAGTCACCATTGCCCCATAAATACCAGTGGCTCACGTATAATAAATGGAAAGAGATTTATGGTTCGCCACTTGTCACCCGTCTTCCCATTGTTTTTCACCTGGCTTTCTTACTTAGGCGATATCATCTATATCTATGTATTCGGCAATCCCATCCTGGTTCTTAACTCTGCCGCTGCCACTTCAGACCTACTAGAGAAGCGCGGTACCAATTATTCCTCCCGCCCAGTTAGGACAATGGTCGTCGAACTGTTTGTCCTTTCCTTGAATTATCAATCTTATACTCAAGACTTTCGGCTAGAATCGGTTGGGATTGGCTTTTCTCTGCCATGGTTTATGGCGAGCGTTGGAAGGTGAAATTGAATAGGAAACCAGTCAACCTACAAGGCTCATTCAACTCTAGCGCCACCGAAACTTATTCCATAAATATTTCCGACCTAACGATTCCTCAGCCTACCATTCACTGCAGGTCAGAGAAACTCACACTCTCCTGCGTAATCTTCTATCCAGTCCGGAGGAATTCAGACATCACGTCCGCAGGTACGTATATGCCTTATCCTGATCCCACTCATCAATATATCACTTGCCTAAAGGACTGCTTCTGCAATTATTTTGAATGTAACATACGGCTATCAGGTGGCCGAGGAAGGCGACGATTATGTTACTTTAGCAGATAAGGCTCTATCCAGCCTTGCTATGGCTGGAATATTTGGTGCCTACTTGGTCGTAAGATTCGGGATAACCTCCAAAGATATCTCTCAAATGTTAATTTCAGAATCTTGTAGGATTACCTCCCAATTTTGAAACATGTGCCAACATGGTTTCCATTTGCATCCTTCAAGCGACAAGCACATGAATGGCGAAAATCGACCCTCGAAATGGTAAACCGTCCGTTTGACATGATCGTGCAACGAATGGCAAGTCTTCATGCTTTGAAAGGTTCTGGTCCGCTGATGATTTGG
The DNA here is from genome assembly GCA_900068955.1 of Clitocybe nebularis. Taxonomy (NCBI): domain Eukaryota; kingdom Fungi; phylum Basidiomycota; class Agaricomycetes; order Agaricales; family Clitocybaceae; genus Clitocybe; species Clitocybe nebularis. The sequence goes on along the minus strand of CEMJ01391258.1, from coordinate 35,780 downwards.
TAGAAACAAGGTACAGCAGCACCTTGTATGGTTGTAGAAGAATTAGAGAAGCGGCCTTTGGGATTAGTCTGCGAAGACGAAGACATCATCAAGAATGTCGCAGCTACTACTTATGCTGGTAAGTGTATATCCATCTGTTCTGAAAAGATATACTAACAACGTAATTCAGCTGGTTCAGATACGTTTGTATCAGGGATATTATCCTTTTTTTTAGTTATGGCATTATACCCAGACATACAAAAAAAGGCACAAGAAGAATTAGACAGTGTCGTGAACGACCGATTGCCAGGATTCAATGACAAAAGTCAACTCCCCTTTCTTGTGAGTCGGCTAATTCAGTCGTCCTCAAAGAGGGTTGTTGTCTCATAAGCCATTAGGAAAGTATGTGTCATGAGGTGAAAGTCCTTAAAATCCTCACCTAGGCTTACTTATGAACGTCAAATTGAGCTTCTTCGATGGAACCCTGTGACACCCATGGGGGTTGCGCACTACGCGTCTGAAGATGATGAATATCGAGGATACCGGATACCCAAGGGCACTGCCATATTACCGAATGTCTGGGCAATCCTCCATGATCCCAAGGTCTATCCGGACCCGTTGACATTCAATCCTTCGAGGTTCATGGATCGCAAACAGAATTCTCTTGCTGGGATTAATGAACTGCCCGAGGCGGCCTTTGGTTTTGGGCGCAGGTATTTGACGTTTACTAGCATTATTCAACTCGATCTGATTCGGGAATATATTAGAATGTGTCCTGGTCGATGGTTTGCTTTTGATACAATGTGGATTGTTGTTGCTTCCGTCTTATCAGTTTACGATATAACTAAGGCAGAGGACGAAAATGGGTTCCTGATTGAACCCGAGGTCGAATATACGTCACATTTACTCAGGTATGCTTTCCCCCTTGATGGCTTGTCGACCCAACAACTCAACACCTCATACGCATGGTACCTCAGTCACCCAAAGCCGTTTAAATGCCGCATCGTTCCCCGGTCTTCAGGTTCTCTATCATTGATTGAACACACTACTGGCCTATAACTTACTTTTATTTCTAAAACTATTCTCATTCTACGTAAAGGGCAGACATATCACCGCACTTATGATGGAATAATCATGATTTACCATATACCCAAGAATCTAGCCTCGCCACCTCTGTGTCTAATACGTTCAACAGCACCCTCCACTTCTGAGGTCCAGCGAATGTCATCGAGTCTTGTCGCCGAATCCTGTGCTAGTTCTAAGAAATACACATCATGAAAGGGCAGATCTTCGACCGATGGTCTACGATCTATCCGTGTAATGTTCATTTTAAGGGCTGTCAAGAGTTGTGAGATGATTGTAGTGCGTATAGTTGGAGATTTCGGGATCGATATCTGGATTAAGGCACGGCCCAGTTGCACGGGCAGATGGGTTGTAGGAATTGTGACATCCTTCTCCTTTGTTACAATGTAAAACCTAGTAAAGTTTGCTAGCGGGAGTCAGAACAATTAGGTTGGGGAAGCACCTGGGTTACCATCTGCGTCTTGAATCCCCTGTCGTAATACTGATAGTCCGTCGAACAGGGACGCACAAACGCTAGAGCATATGGCGGCACACCCCGGAGGTTTTGACAGAAGTGTTTGGGCAGCGGCAGCAGTCGATGATGTCCTGACCAAAGAAGCTAATGGGAGGTTGGCCGCGATAAATTTTCGACACTGGCCCAAAGCCTACTCCACGTTTTGTTATATTCAATCATAGTTCCCTCAGATATCGTTTCACATACTTGTTCATGGCTCATGATCTCTCGGATTTCATGGAGTTCCACTCCCTGCCGAACGAGAAGGCAATGTTGGATTTGCAGTGTGATTTCACCACGGACAAAACCAGCGTTTGGTTGGCGGAGGGTATCATAACTTTCAATGACACTCCCAAAAATCGAATTTTCTTGAGGGACAACGCCCAGATCAGCCGTTGACGAGAGGGCATCGAAAACGTCTGGACACGCAATTAGATACTACCATCTCTCCAGTATAGTCAGAGTGCCAACTTTTAATCGTCTCTTGCTCGACGTATTTAACGGTTGTTCCAAAACATTTGTGAGCAGCCTAATGCAGTATTTGGTTGGAAGTGAGAAACGACCGTGTGATACAACTCACTTCGTGGGTGTAAGTGCCGAGCGGTCCCAGGACGGCAACAGTCGGTTGCACATCCGGGTCAGTGTGATCCTCTTGCATAACCTAAGTGCGACAGGCTTCAAAGACAAAAGACACAAGACTTCAAGCTTCAAGCTTCAAGGTCTCAAGCTCAAGAGTTACAAGCCGAATTGCGAAAATATTTAGCAAGTTGTACACGTAATAGCACCGAAAGCAGGGGGAAACGGAATACAAGATAACAATGATAATAGATCGGTAACGCCGAAATCGATGAAAAAATTACGGCGCTCCCCATCCTATGCTAAAGATAAAAACGAGCCAGGCTCATGGAGACTTTCATGGAGGGTGATATTCTGGTTCTGGTTGCAATTTTCCTGGAATAATGCTTGCAAAACAGCGGGCTCGGGAGGACGCGGAAAGGTTATTTGTGCCGGTACTCCAGATGACGGTCCACAACGTTTGAGGATGAGATCCTCAAGCATCTTCGCAAATCGGTATGCCAGTGGAATGCGTTGGCCAACCTTTGCGATTGCAGACCTAAAAACAAAATCATCCAACCAGTCCTGCATCAGTCTAAGGAACGAACAACACACTGTACGAAATCGAGCTCTGCGCGCAAGGTCGAAATCTGGTCGAGGCTCTTGGCATCCAATGCAGCTTGGAGGAACCGCACGAGGACTTTCCCACCAACGAACCAACAAAACTATGTGATAAAGTCAGTGGGTTTCATCAGACATAAGAATACAAAGAGTAGAAACTACCGAGCAAAATGAGTCGAGAAGGGTGATATCAAAACTGGTCGACCAAACAGCATATATAAGGTCAAGGATGGCCCTTGCAGCTGTTAAAATCTTGAGAGCAGATATACAACCGGATTGGCGAACATCCGCATGCGGGTCATGTAACACAATTGTAGCGCTATTAAAAAAAGGTTCATTAAAGTCGACTACCCTGGTTGAATATGAAGTCTTACACATGAGGCATCAAGCAGGTCGTATACAGATGATTGTCGACAACATTATCCGTGATAGGATTCCTTAGATGTCCTGGAAATGAGGCTCTAAAGGAAGAGACGATATGATCAAGTTCTATGAATGCTTGCGAACCCCGTGGGTCGACAGGTTCTGTTGGATGTAGGACATCACTATAAGGACTTGCAACCGCAGCATCGCCAGATACATGACGAGCACGAAATCGGGAGTTGAATGTCTTTACTTGTGCTGATTGGCAGTGATAGAGTTTAGAGTCATTGTGATGGGATAGAGGGCAGACCTACATATCATTATCGTTCCTTTGATATACAGGATGAAGGAGTCGGTCTGTTTCTCGGGATGGACGAGAAGAAGATCTCTAGAATGTGCCCACTGTCGCTCTTGCGGAGGAACCAATGTCTAAAAATAATTTATGAGGGGGTTCTAGCGAGGAACGGTGGCACTTACACCTTGCTCAAACTGATCGCCCCGAACCGGCAACAGCTGGGACACATCCTGATCATCGAGACTAAGTGCCCATCCATTGCCACACCCATGTTGACGTTCAGTTGCGTAGGCCAACCAAAAGGCATTTCTCCTAGTTTCATCCTCAATTACAGTCCGCGCAGGTGGCAGTATAGACGCGGGCCTCTGTGACTTCGATATAGAGTGAAAAGGTGGGCACATATTGAGACCCAAGGGTACGGACAGCCGCATTGAGTGAGCAGAATTGAGGCACACCTTGAAATATGTTAGTGGATTAACTTGACAAAATTATGAAAAAATTACATCAACCCATCTAGCGCGATCGAGTAAGTTTTGTGTAGGTTGAAAAAGCGATAGCTATCACCGACCTTGAATGGGACCAGTAAAACCAGGAGAGAACGATGTTGGCTACAAAAACATCAACTTTGTTTTACGAATTTAGACACACGATGTTTAGTACCTTGCAATACTTGGAATAAATCTTCCCCAAGGGAATTTAAATGTTCAGCTGTTTCTCGTGCGTATTTAGCCTGCTGTTCAGCAAATGAGTCAGGGCGTTGCTCTTTGATTCGTTGTCGCTCGAGAAATATTTCATCTTCGAGGTAGTATTAAGGCCATTTGTGGAAGAAAGGACATAATGAATACCTGGGGCCACTTCCATGAAATTAGGAAGGGGAGGTGACGTAACGGCGGCTGTGTAAAGACTTCCTATGGCGCATATGGCGTGCAAAACAGGTGTTGATGGGAATTTAGGATGGCTTGGGGGCAAAGCGAGAGAACTCATGAAGCTAGAGCCATGGAACAACCGATTGGCGTGAGGATGGAAGACAAAGAAAACTTCGACTCTGCCACAGCAACGATCAATCGCTGTCATAGACATTAAGATTTGGCTCACAAATGGCGCAATAGCTCAGAACCAGGCAAGTTAGGCGGCCAATTTGGCCAAATCACGTCAAGCCCGAAAGAGGACCCTGCAGAAACTCCTGATGTGGACCGTGAGATAGGCGAGTTAGTATTATATAGAGTTTGTGGAGGAGAATGGGAGTGATTGCGTTGGTCCGGTTCATCCAAGGCGCTGCCATTCTGATAATGCGAAGATATAACCGTAGAGCTTGGGCTAGACAGGCCCCCAGAAGGAAACCCGTTGAAGTCATGCATTGACTCGACTGTTTTTAAGGGTACGCCAAGTCCCATCCCATTCGGAAAGTTGCCATTCGAGGCTGTCAGATCCAATTGGCGTGGCGGCATGCCTCGAATTTCGGAAGAAGATTCTTTTTGAAGCAGCAAGGCCTCGAGTTCATCTAAAAAAGCATCCTTCACCCAATTGCAAGACTAATATCAAGGGGGACAAACGAACTTATCCGGTTCTCTAGTTTCTCATACCTACTTTTTGGCCCGTCTGCTACGGTTGCCGTGCTTTCCGCAACTGATGATAGTTTGAACGAGCAATCAAAAAAGTATGAGGTGAGCTGGTTACCATCGTCAAAGGTACATTCTGGTCGTTCTGGAAGGTTAGTGCCCGGCGGGGCATGTGCTAAAGCATGTGCATGCGACCGTACACAAGTTGAGCAAGGTCGTTTAGCATCGCTACAGAGGATTCTGGTTGGCTGGAGCATTAAGCTACAGGAATAGAACAAGAAAAGTACCATTTCTTTTGGCGTGCTTAGCTATATGATTATGAATGTATAATGACCTCCAGGACTCACCAGCTTTCTCCTTCGGCACTGACATCCATACCAGTAACCAGTTAGCTAACTAAACTTTTTAAACAGGATCGAAGGAACATACTTGATGGCACGCCTAGAAAAGGGCCTCAAATTAGGTAAAGTGGTAGGAAAGCAGTCGACGCACTTGGTTTCGCTTGAGCACATTCGGATGGGCGCCATTAGCAAGCAGAGGATCGGAGGATGAAGAGCGGTTGCTTGAGGACTGTGGCACCCTAGGCATTGTTTCGGTGGATCTAAACCCCTCGTGCTCTGTCCGGACTGTCCAGTCAGTAAAATGTCAGGGCTGCTTAGTAGATATCAAGTTAAGGGCATGGGTTCGGAGGGGATAGGTCTACCCATACGTCGGCTATTTACACGTGATCAAGGGCGGATATAGCAGTTTTCAGGCCATAAGACCAGTAGTCGTCTCAATGATGTACCAGAGTTATAAGCTTAATGTGATTTATATGCATTCTTCCATAGATAGATATAAGAAAGGTCCAGAAAACATAGAATAAGAATATCAGTTCCTGCCGTTGTAATATGAATTGTAGATCCGTGTGATGAGATGCAAAGGGAAAATCGGGCGGCAAAATCGTGTCAAGTAGTAAACCTCCGAGTACGCTGAAACGTATCTATGATGGTTTGGAGGCCAAAGGTTTTAATCCCATGCTCCAAAGCAATCGATGTTGCATTCCACGTTTGGTTAAATATTGGTTCCGATAAATCGCTGTCTCGGACAACAAGTGGGGACAAAGCCAGCTCTGACCACACGATGCTCTGATGGCTCCCCGTTATAGCCCAATTTCGGAGAGCATTTCCCTGGTCAGAGCCAAAGAAGAGTGATCCAGAGGAAGTTGTGAAAGCGGAGATTGAGGTGCTGATGTCGGCAGGAGTTATAGATCCGAAAACTATAACTTCCATGATAGGAATTGCAGCAATAGATTGATAGAGAATAGAGGTGTTTGTAGGTGGGGAGGCTTGGGTGGAAGCTGAGGCAAGGACATATTCTACGAGAGCGATTGCCACCTTGACGTCTGGTATTGACACAAGATAGTCAAGGACAACGTGATTAAACTGGCCAAAAACGCCGTATTTCCGGGAATCAAGATTTCCAACAGTGGTTGCATTTCCAGAACCTACAAATTGGCTGACAGTTTCTCCGCTGCGCATAAGAGCACGAGAAGAAACGTCGCGCAGTAGAACAGCGGCTTGTCTAGCGCTATTTCCTGACTTGTCAAGAAAAGGCAGTCGCAGACGCAATACATCTAGAACCCCATAAATTGGTCGATCCGGGAAGCAGGTTGTATCGAATTGACTCCTGTTTGAGATCGGCGACAGTCCAAATATGCCTGTTTCTACCGCGTTGATCTTTGATATTTCGTCCGGCGTTAGCCCTGGGTAGCAACCCAGTGGTGGTGGGAATGGCGACGAGTCAGAGGTTGTGAGTAAGCTGTTGACTGGCTGGGACCCGGCGTCGAATGGAAGGAGGATAGGAGAGACACTAAACGCTGACAAGAAAGTTGTGAGGTCATTGGGTCTTTGGTGGAGAACGGTAGTCCAATATATTTTCAGGGCATTTTGGCGTTGCGTAGAGGAAGCTAGGGAACAAGATCACGAGTTAATAGACATAACATATAAGATGTAGAAACATCATACCGGTGGCAAAGCCGTACATCAGATCCAAAGCGTTCTGCGCAATCGGCCCAACTTGAGTTAATTGCGCATTCGTAGGCTGTCCATTGATCACAAAGGAAATTTTTGGCTCCGTTACTTCTCGTGTGGCAAAGTTGAATGTATACCCTGAGACCGTTGTTGAAAAGAGCTCTGGAATGTTAGGTGAATCATCAAGGTGTGCCCATGGTGCTTGCTGAACAAATTTTTGCAGCTTTGCAACATCCTCAAGGCTCTGAGATTCGACCAAATTCCAAAGCAAAGCTGTCTGTGCCCAAAGATAGAAGGTTGGAAGCGTGTTTGCGTCGAGTGCGGGTGCCACATCAACCAAACGGGCCTGCGAAGCACAATTACTTCCCGGGACTGCACCTTGAGCGAGCCATATATTGTTGTAGACTAGGGAACTCGTCAAGTTCATTTTGAACACTTGGTTCACTTCCGGGATAAGGTCCAAGATATTCTGAGCTAGGCCGTCACATCTACCGGGCGTTGAAGAAGTACAAACGCAAGTAGCGTCTATCAAGAATATTAGTGTCAATAAAGGCTTCGAAATGAGCGGATATGATCAAGACTGACTCAGGTTGCATGAAGCCCCTACAAGGTTGCCGTTACAGATTGGGAGTTGGTTTTTCTTTCGACCAAGAGTTATTCCTACAGCTGTTCCCACTGCTGCCAATGCTACAACAAGAAAAACGCCTAATAAAATATATGTCCTTTTCTTCTGTTTCGGTTTAGAATTGTGTATGGAACTCAGGCTAAGGCTTGGCCACTCCCCGACGAATTTTCGCACAGGTTTGGGGCCTCTGGGAATTGATGATGTGTCGACTGGGTTAGTATGTCGGTCGACGGTGTCAGCATCATCGAAGGCCGAGACGAGACCATGCCCCATGGGGCCACCCCCCTTCTGCGCATAATAAGAGTGAAGGCTCTGGTGGGGGTGGTAGCCCTTTTCGAGCAGACCCTGGAGAGCCCCGGCACGATGAACAAGGTCAGGGAGAGGTCGGGATTCGTCCGCCCGACGATTTTCAATTTCGACGGCGATGGGGATGTTAGATATCAAGGGGACAGGAGGTAACGGTTTCGTCCTTCTCCAGGCCATGACACGCCGAACCGAACGGTTTGAGGATATAAATGATATGAGTGATGGCACGGCACTGGTTGTCGACTGTACTGATTCCCGGTTCCGCGGATTTCTAGTCCCTCCCCTCGGGAGCATGGCCGATGTGCTGGTGGAAGAAAAAGCGGCGGAAGTGTCTGTATCTTTGGACTGTGAAATTTCGTCCGAGTCGTGGTGCCAGTCTGTGTCTACGTTCCTGCTAGCAGAGATATTGTGCAATGTTGCCGGCATTACCCCGACGACGGACGCCCCTTGTATCTGGAGTCCCCGGGAGATGCTAGCCGTCCGCAAAACAGACGGGTTGTGGTCCCGACTTGAATACAATGTGTCCGAGTCTCCTGACGAGTGCTTTTCTGGGATAGAGGTAAAAGCGCTCGGGGGTGGTCGTGAACCTACTGGTTTTTGTGGGTAGGTTCTCGTCGATGGGGACGAATAAGGTGAATAACCACTATCGCTAGAGAAGCTAGACGCCAAAGGTGGGTATGTCATTTCAGAGAAACCACTCAACGCATCGCTACCGTAGGAAACCCGGCGGCTCCTGTTCGCGTTCTCTTGAAGGAGGGATGTGATGAAAGAGGTAGATAACAGCCGGTCTTCCGTCGCGTCGACGCCGACGCTTGAAGCGCCATCGTGCCAATCATACGGTGAGAGGGAGTGGGGGGTTGATGGGGCAGGAGAAAATTCTCTCGCCAGGTTATGTGGGGCCGTACCTCGTGAATGAGCAGAAGATACCGTAGGTAATGGTCCTCTGCGCTTGGGTACCAGCGGCGCCGTGCGGAGGTTGAACGCGCTTCGAACGGGGGATGGGGTACCGAACTCGGATAGGATTGGGGTGGTGGGGATGGAGGCGGGGGGGTTGGGGAATTGGGAGAGCCGGAGTGACTCTCCATTGCTGATCGTACTGTCGGCGAAGCCAGAAACATTAGTATCTTGCGACGCTGAAGAGATGTGCCTCAGAGTTCTAGGCGGGCGACCAGTGGTCTCGTTCTGTTTCGCATGATGCGTTGGACGGCATATGAGATGATGGAGACGGTTTGAATAATGGACGTACGGGGTGTATTCGATCAGGAGCTGTTTGCATGCCCAAAAAAAAAACAGCCAACGGACTACGCAACGGATAGGAGTAGCCTCGGCTTAAAGGAGTGGAAGCACAGAGGTTCCAGATTGGAGAAACGAACGAACAGGAGGAGAGGTGGGAGACTTGAGCTTGACGACCACCAGTTTATCGACTTCCATGGAAAACTCTCATCTTTGTTCCTGATGATCATGGATCATTCGTGACCCTGTCATCTGATCACGTCCATTGAAAAGATGAACTGCAATTAACATAGCCGCGAACTCCTGATACTACAAAACGCGCTATACGGATGATGAAGAGTGGATGCATTCCGAAAAGTAACAGAACAACAACAGGAATCATTGTAGACATCCAGATAAAGGTAAGTCGGGAAGAATGGCATACGAATCGTAAACGTTGAGCAAGAACATAAATGGCGTGATATAGTACGGCGATACAATCCATCTCCATGAACGGAGTATTCGGGTGTTAAGATACCTCATGCAATGATGCACCTATTTCTATTTCCTCCTGACCTCTTAACTTGTGGGGGAGGGTTTACTGCACAATAGCACTGAGCGGCATTTTAGCTGTAGAATTTGTAATATACTCACAGACAGCCCGGATCGCTTCATCAAAGACCGTCTTTAGACCCTTCTGTGTTAGAGCCGAACACTCCAGGTATTTCACAGCTCCGATATCCTTACACATAGCAACACCTTGAGAGTATTGGATGGGCGCCATGCGGCTTGATGATCATATTTAAGCAAGTCAACATCAGTGTGTATCAGTGTGACTTACCGGTCTCGCAGTTTCTCAATGGTTGCTTGATCTTCGCGCAGATCAAGCTTGGTGCCGACTAGCACGACGGAGGTTGAAGGAGCGTGATGGGATATTTCAGGGTACCACTTGATTCGGCATCAGTACAGCAAGGGGGCACAGCAAGAAAGGCCTCACTTTGGTCCTGACGTTTTCGTAACTTGGGGGACTGACGAGGGAGAAGCAAATCAAGAACACGTCCGTTTGTGGGTACGAAAGGGGGCGGAGTCGGTCATAGTCCTCCTGGCCAGCTGTATCCCACAAACCAAGCGAAATAGTCTTTCCGTCCACCATAACATTGGCAGAGTAGTTATCAAAAACTGGTAATTTACATCAGTATTACGACGGGTCACGTTTCGGAGGGTCGGTGACAGCATACCAGTTGGGATATACTCTCCCTAATTAGACCCTAGTAAGGCAAGCTGTAACGGTTTATAAAAATATCACGGACCGGGAAAGCATTGGTTGTATAAGAGATAAGAAGGCATGTCTGGGAGGTGTCGGCTTAGATCCTTTGAGCGGGGTGTCTGATACGAACATTTTACCTTTCCTACAGCACCGTCTCCTACAACAACACCTATGAATGGTAGTTAAGATAGGGTCTAGACAGGCGAAGAGGAGTCTATACATTTGATGGCCTGCATTGTGTCCAAGGAAAACTTCTAGAATACCTTGAGAGCTTGATCGTGAGTAGGAACTTTGGGTCGTGTCGTTTATCGGTTAAGCAAGGCAAAAGCTCCTGAAAAACAAAACAAAAGATGAAGTTTCAAGCAGAGGGAGGAAAGAGCAGACTGGTGTATGAAGAGAGGACGAACCTGGAGAAGGAATCTAGAAGAAGCCAGTGAGAAGTGAAAAAGACCAGGAACTTGAATGGCAGGACAGGGTTATATGTCGTGGTGCAAGATCAATGAGGAGTTCAGGTTATGGTTCCTGTCTAAATCCAATCAAATTTCTCACGCAATCTAGGAGTTATTTGTTCTGACAACTGATCATCATCGTACATTCTCAACAACAGTCACCGATTCCTGTCGCTGATCGTATTTTGGAACACATTTATGACACAAGTACGCTAATGAGGAGAATAAATAGTCCAGGGCGTGAAAAAACAACCAGACGATGTCAGGTTGAGGTAAAATCCGATTACAAGAAAGAAAGCGACTCGGAGTTGCTAGATAGATGTACGGAAAAAAGATAACAGGTTCAAGGAACATACATAAGACATTTGGCAAAGCATAGCGTGAGATAGCGATGATGAATATGATATAGGAAATGTGTCGGTAGACGAGTCAATCTTGTACGTCAATAGTCATTCTCCTCTTCTTCAAAGGGGGTGTGACTGAATGAGCGTCCGCTATGATAGGGTGCTTTTTGGGAGCTGCCAAAAATCGTGCAACTTCAATTTCGTCGCCTTCCTCTTCTGTGAGCATTCTATCAAAGTCACCGGCGGTGTCAACAGGGAGTGGATCATCTTCCGGAAGCGTGAATGGCCCCAAGAGACCAATTCCGAGGCCGACCCCAGTGGGCAATGCAGTGTTTCTCAAGACAGGACTTTCCCCTTCTGGGCCAAGGATGGGAGATCTAGGGTTTTCTTGGGCGGTCTCTTGTCCATTATTGCTGATGGTTCCCCACGACGCGTACATAGTGACAAAGGGGTCGCCGCCAGTCAGAAGCTCATGAGTTGACGTGGATGAAGTGAGAGAGACTTCGGAAAGCCAGTCATCTGTCAGCGAGCGTTTGTGGCCTCCTGCGGCACTCTTTGAAGTGCGATGGAGGGGGGACTCATTGAGGCGCGATTTATCAAACATACGGTCCCCAACAGGTACAGGGAGTTGACCTCGCGAGAATAAGGCTCGAGGGGATGGCCGTGGTAGCTTTATCCTACTGTTTGGGGTATCTAGATAGAGCGAGTCCCGTTTACCGATGATAGAGCCGAAAGCACGGGGGCTGGGCATTGGGGAGGCTTGGACTACGCGTGGGCTTTCGCCGATAGTCAGCGAGCCCTTGGTAATGGGACTATTTATATCGCGAACAAGCATGCTCAATGACAATTCACGCGAACGCGAGTGCAATGGGTGGCTTGGACTCGGAAAACGCCACGGCTGGTCGGATGGAAGTCGCGGGGGCGAGTGGCGGAAGGAGGGAGTAAGGAGGGGATCATATGGTGATGGCGGCATTACTGCAGGAGCTATGGGGGGCGGAGATGTGGATACTGGTATATCACTGTTGAGGACATTTTCAGGGTCAGATGATATGGGCGGTGATTGCGGGGTGAGTGGGGGGCTAGGGGGAGGGATGTGTGATTTCGAGAGGGGGTGGCGTGGTGAGGTCTCATCGGGTAGGGCGGCGGGAGCGGGAAATTCCTCCTGGGGTATTATTGGAGCTGAGGGGGCCAGGGGACTATCGGCATCCTTTGTAGGGATCGGTTGATCCGAAGATGGGAGCAATGAGCGAAACCTTGACTTGTGAGACACGTTGCGAGGGTCTGCGTGAGGGGCAATATCCATATTGACGAGCCTGTCATGCGGTTCATGTCGAGGACGAGCTAAAAGCTGCTTGTTCTCCTCTGCCAAGAAAAGAAAAGATTGAGTGGCCAAGAAAAAAAAATTGAGACAAGGTGCACTGTGAGCTCACTGTTGGAACCGCGCCCGCGGGGACGTTCATTGCCGTCGCGCCTGTTGGACATTGCAATCTTGTGCTTCTCAAAGACATGGCGTCTCCACATGCTCTTGGCATTGACACCAGCGTAGGTTCTCCTGCAGAAGGTACATCTTAGTCTAGGTTCTTCACCTTCGGGCCAGCCATCTGAGCCCCTGTCGCGAAGATCTTTTTTCTTCGCGGGGCACCAGCCGCGGGGGGGCTCGAGATGAGAGGGATAAGGTACCGCGTCGGCATTAGGGTTTTGAGAGGAAGCGAAATCGTCGGGATCGAGAAACCACTCTGTGTTTTCGGCCATGAGCTGGTAGGTAAGGCCGTCTGAGTGAAGGTGGGAGTTTGGAAAGGCGGTGAAGGGGGGGTGGATGAAGAGGACGTTTGGATCCGTCGCGTGAGGATCCATGCCAGCGGGTGGCAGGGCGTGCGAGTCGAGGGAGCGACGGAAGTGAATGGGGGGCTTTGGAAGGAGGGCGTCCTTGGGAGACGGTATGTGTGGGGAGTACGGACGGGGGCGGAAGGAGGAGGCGGCGGGGGTGAAGAAGTCGAGCGAGGGCGATGGGACGCGGCGCGACATGGTCACAAGCACAAGCACAAAGCATCTCTGCCATTTGTTGATCCCCACCACGTAGGTCACGTGCCCACATCCCACACACGTGGTCGCGCTTTTTTATCTTTCCTCTCCTCCAGCCATGGGAAAGGTCCAGAAAAAGACCGGAAAAGGTCGTCTCGACAAGTACTACAAACTCGCAAAGTAAATCCCTCGTCCTCTCTCTTCAATCCTCATTCATTCGTTCCCTTCCTAGAGAGCAGGGATATCGTGCCCGTTCCGCCTTCAAGTTGATCCAGCTGAACAAGAAATTCGCCTTCCTAGAGACTGCACGATGTACAATCGATCTATGTGCTGCACCCGGTGGCTGGCTCCAGGTCGCTAGCAAGTACATGCCTGTCAACAGCGTCATCGTCGGCAAGCATATCTTTATACCTTCCCCCGTACTCGATCTAACACTATCTCTAGGTGTCGATCTTGTCCCTATAAAACCCATACCCCGTGTCGTCACTTTTGCGTCCGATATCACCACCCCTCAGTGCCGCAATCTCATCCGGGGCGAACTCAAGGACTGGAAGGCCGACGTTGTCCTCCATGATGGTGCTCCGAATGTTGGAACCGCATGGATTCAGGACGCATATAGCCAGTCCGAACTTGTCCTTATGAGTTTGAAGCTTGCTGTCGAATTCCTTGCCAAAGGAGGCACCTTTGTCACAAAAGTCTTTCGCAGTGTGGATTACAACAATCTCATCTGGGTTTTTAACCAGCTCTTTGGCAAAGTGGAAGCAACAAAACCTCCGTCATCCAGGTAAGTCGGCTGTCCGAGACAATTGCATATTAATCATGTACCGTCCTAGAAATGTATCTGCGGAAATTTTCGTGGTTTGTCGTGATTTCCTGGCACCAAAGCATATCGACCCCAAGTTTCTCGACCCCAGACATGTATTCAAAGACGTTATGGCCTCTGAACCTGGCATCGACAAAGGCTCTTCTGCCAACAATGCCCAAGCCAATGTCTTTCAACCCGAGAAGAAACGCCGGCATCGCGATGGCTATGCAGACGGAGACTATACTTTGTTCAAAACCATCTCTGCCAGCGACTTTGTCGGAGGGCCGGACCCAATTGCTCTACTTGGTACCGGCAATAAAATCATCTTTTCAACGGATGAAGAAAAAGAGTATGTAGGCTTCTTATCTCATGTTTCCCTTGCAGACTGACTCCAGTATCAATGAAGATGGCGAGACATGGATATCACTTCTGCGGATGTCAAAGCCAACTGCGACGATTTGAAGGTCCTTGGGAAAGGTGACTTCAAGGCTTTGCTGAAATGGCGCCTGGCTCTCCGTGAAGAGGTGGGCCCTGTTAAAACTCTATCTATAATAACATTGACATCTGTTGAAGCTCGGAATGGACAACAAAACAAAAGACACGGAAGAGTTGACAGAGACCGTCGAAATCACGGAAGATGTTGACGAGGAACAGCAAATTTCTGAAGAGGTACGTGCACCCAATTAGACTTATTCCATTCAAATTCTCACAAATGTAGCTTGAACGTCTGAACGCCGAAGCGGCTGCCCGTACAAAACGTGAAAGAAGACGCGCAAACGAGATCAAAACTCGGACTATTCAACGCATGCAGTTGCAGATGACCGCACCCTTAGATATCGGTCTAGAACAGCAGGATGCTGCCCTTGGTATAGGCCAAGACGATATGTTCGACCTTGGAGGGACAGAAAATGGGTTGCGAAAACAGGGAGGCGTTTCTAGACTCATCGGTGATGATGGTGATGTGTATATTGAGAGTGAAGCAGAAGAAGAGGAGCACGGCGATGCCGACGACGAGCTGTTGGATTCAGAAGAAGAGAGAGAGCGGAAGACACAAGGGTTGGAGGCTGAACTTGATGGGTTGTACGACGCATATCAGGACAGGCTTCGTGAACGAGACGCCAAATACAAAGTGATGGAGTCGAGACGGAATAACGCGGAAAGAGAAGAGTGGAACGGTATTGGGACAAATCCAACAGATGACGAGGACAGCGATGATGAGGAGGGAGGTTGGGATCAGATGGAACAGGCCAAAAATAATGCAGGGGAGTCGTCATCGGATGATGATTCGGACCAAAGCGAATCTGAGCAGAAGAGCGTCTCGCGACGTAAACGGCCGCTTCCCGAGAGTAAGGAACAACAAAAGTCAAAACGAGCACGACTTGTTACAAAATTAGAGGAACCAAAGACAAAAGGTTCAGTCAGCAAAGCTGCACAAGTCTGGTTCAGCCAAGATATTTTTGCCGAGATGGAAGGTATGGATGTGGACGACGAGAATGACGAGGGGGAAGACGAGCGCCAGAAGGTTGATGAAGTTGATCAAGAGGCAGAGTGGGAGGATGAGGCAAGTATCGACCCTAGCTGCCCCTACAAATATTGACCATCATTGCAGCCATCATCGAGCGACGGGGACGATTTCGAAGTTGTCCCGGGGCAACCTGATGATGACGTCGATATGTGGGATGTTGAGGACGAAAATGAAGATGAGATCAAACAGGCCAAAATCAAGAGTACGATTTCCTTTATTTCAAGTGTCCTTCTTTCTAACTAACGCTGGCTGCATCAGAAATGGGCCTCATCACACCGGAAGCCGTCACGATCGCCCAGCAACTCGTCAACCGTCAAACAACGAAAACACAATTAATCAATGATGGCTTCAATAGGTATTCCCTAAATTCAAAAGAAGGCCTCCCATCGTGGTTTTTGGACGACGAGTCCAAGTTCTATAAACCTAATCTACCCATAACGAAGGAGGCAGTAGCAGCTCTTAGGGAGAAACAACGAGCGCTGGATGCGCGCCCAATCAAGAAAGTGGCAGAGGCCAAGGCTCGCAAGAAGTTCAAAGCTCATCAGCGATTAGAAAAAGCGATGAAAAAAGCCGAGGGTGTCAATGCAACGGCTGACATGTCGGAGAAGGAAAAGGCCCAACAGATAGAAAAACTAATGCGCAAGGGCATGTCATCAGGTCAGAAGGCAAAGAAGGACATCAAGCTTGTAGTTGCAAAGGGGGCACATAAAGGTATTAAGGGACGACCAAAGGGTGTCAAGGGCAGATACACTATGGTCGACTCTAGAATGAAAAAAGAGGTACGTCTCATCAGGTTTTGGTGATTTAGTCTAACGCTCGCTGGTTAGCTACGGGCTCGAAAACGGACGGAAAAAGCGAACAAGAAACGCAAACGGACCTAGGGGTATTTAGCTTATAATCCATGTAACATTTTTTGCTTTCCATTTGGACGACAACCCCCGTTCATAATCTATTTGACGATATCTCATCTACGGTACCTGTCTGTGACATTGATCGGGTGGCAAGATCCAGTAGCCGATCGCAATTGTCCAGAAAATCTCCCCAGCGACCTTCCGAAACATCTTCACAACTCACCTATCAAGAAGTTAGGTAACGTAATGTGGAAGATAAACACCGTACCTCGCAAGTCGTATGCTTCTGATTACTTTCCGGGTCCAGAACATTCTCAACAATAACCCGGACCGATTTACCAGCCTTTGAATCCATTACGGGCGCTGGGACTAAATGGATGCTTTGGCGAATATGAGAAGTTGACTGTAGGACGTAAGTCGTGTCTTGGTGTACAAATGTTAGAGGGAGGTCTGGCTGTGAAGTCTTCTGCTCCGTTGTGGATTGGCTAAGGTATGTTGTTAGGTGGGGACAAGGTGACGAAATATAAGTCAACGAACAAAGCCCTAAGCTTGCTATGATACGTCTGCAATTCAGGGGGCCATTCCCCCTCGAGCAATTCCGAAAAGTCGAACGCAGAGAAACGAACGTCAAGAGCACTAGGATACCGTCAGAGGAAACCGCTGAAATAACTTTAATACACACCAGTCGGGTATCATAACATCAACTTGTTTGATAAGTCCCGATGTACACTTGACAGTAGCATCGCCACCTATGGGTGAGTTTCCTGAGTGAACGCCCAAAAGGCGGGAGTCATTGGATGATGTAAACAGACCCTCTTCATCGTCGTGGGATTTGGCACGGTTATGAGTTTCCGAAGGAAGTGATCCGAGATCAAGTTCTACCTTGAAAGTCTTTACATGATGAGGTAGGTCTGTTTCAGTAACAGGTCCTGAAACAGCTTGGTAGACGATGCGGTGATATAGGTGTTGTTGTATCCGTGAAGAATCGAGGATCGGCAAAGGAAAGCTTTACCTTACAATGAGAATTACTACGGGGCAAAAGGAATAGCGGGCAAACCTGGGGGTGAACTGTTGGGTAGCACTGTTGCTCCGAATCCATTTGAAAAGTTTGGGTAATTCCCATTGGCCTTTCAAAGGGGGCGTAATTCGTGACTTTTGAGAAGCTGGGGTGCGTATCAGGACATGTCCAAAGCTTGGATTCGTTAGAATACTCCATCATTTGTCTAAGGGTGAAGACATACGAAGCAGTGACGGTTTGGGTTGAACCAGTTGTGTCTTGTGAAGGTCGGGGTAGCTGGTCAACGAGGATGCGTTTTATATCGGCTGTCTCCCTGAATAATGGGTTGAGCTCGGGTGAAATACAAAATACAAACGAAGACATACTCGTTTGCGTTTAAAACGGTACCTCCCTCCGACAGCCAATGCGGTTCCTGTACGCCCACTTGAGGAAGCTTGAGCCACTCTCCAACTCGTCGCAACCGAAATAAGCCACCTTCGCCCATCAGGCGGGACAATGACCGCGACGAGAGGAAGGGGTAAAGGGAGTAAGTCTTGGGAAGTAAATCTTTCAGGCGCGTTTTGGGGCCTGGACTATCGCCAGGAGAGCAAACAAGAAGAAGAGGGTGTAAATGTCCCTACGAACCATAAAGGTAAGGCCAAAACAGTTTCTAAGACTAGAATACCTACCTCCAAGGAGGCGTGCATGGCAAGTCGTTTGGCAATATAAGCAGCCCTGTGCTCCTTAGTTAAGTAAGACATACGAAGCTGGAGAGGGTGTCATGATCGGAATATTTATAGACAACCAACGCGACTCACCGTTAACGACCCCATGTCTTCTGTGAATACTCCTGTCTGGCGTGATATCCGTTGTAGCGCGTCAGGCTTGATGTTCTCTCGAGGTAGTGTAAATTCTTCTTGTTCCATGCCCTGGAGACGAACTAAATTATTGGTACGTCGAAATAATGGGCAATAACTAACTCCTTTAAATTCAGCAATAAATCGGCCGATGTTTTCTAATGAGCCTCGCAAGCCTTCCACGTTCAAACAAAGTGGGTTTGAAGAAAAGGAGACATGTACATTGTACTTTGTAGACAAAGAAAGAAGGTTTGCACCGTCTAACCGAAAATTCGCGATTAATGTCAACATGTCTGCAAATAAATCAAAACCAACCTTTCCCCAGAATAAGAAAAGACTGGGAGGGAGTTAATAAAAAGGCTTGTGCACCAGAGTCAGCAAGCATATTACTTAGATACAAAAAAGCCCACACATTCGTAAGTTACTTCAGACCAGTCCTTCTGCCGTTTCTGAATATCGACGAGAGAAGGCCAGTTCCACTGGCGTTCAATAATAGACGCAGCATAGTTCCACTTCGTTCGTTTGACAGGTGGATCAAGATTGTAGAGTTCCAGAAATCTCTGTAGTTGTTTAGAACTAAAGGAGCGAACAAGGTTCTCCAAAAGTGTGCTATACTCCGATTCGTACTTGGGCGTGCCCGGTTCGCTATGGTTTTGAGGTCGGCAACGCTCAATATCGGCCAAAACCACCGAAGTATTAGTGGAAGCTACATAATCGAGATATTCTTGTACTTTGGTGCGCTCGAGGAGGTTTCGGCGAGGCGCATCTGCACCCTTAGATTTTACACGGTTTTGTTCGCGTTTTCCCTTTGACGAATGTACCACTTTGTGTTGGACGCCAGGTTTGATGAGGGTTGAGTCTGCATCGAATGGGGTAGAATGTGAACTGGAGCTAGACACGGACGAGTAGTGAAGATAAGACGTATAGAAAGAGCGGTAACTGCTGAACCGGAGTAAACACGATGAGCATGATGACCGCCGCAAGAATATTGACATTCAAGCGTACACAAGAACGTAACGCCAAAAAAATCCCGGGCCCGGTGTTACATCAGCATTGCTATTGAGGCTGTAGCCAAGCAGGAACAAAGGTACAAATCACTATTGCTTTCTCAAAAAAAAAGTCAAGTCCTTACCATTGGTAGAAATGCCTTCACAGTCAGTTAACGACATTGATTATTCTGATATTGAGGAAAAGTAGGTTTTCATCCTCTCCCATCCGGTCCATCCACAACAAACCCCCTTAGATATCAAGTGCATTATGACGATAGCTTCGATAACACCTTGGTTGTTGACGGTGTTCCTGTCATCGACAAAGCTAAGCTAGAAAAACTGTTAGCAAAAGTTTCAAAAGAGTTTTCTCGTAAAGGCGTCGCTATCAAACCAGATGACATCTTCATGCCCTGGGACGACGCATCTGGCAAGAGCAAAGGGTATGTGTATTTCTTCAATTAAATTCTTGCTTAACACATTTATACTTAGTTATCTTTTCGTCGACTTTCGCAATGCTGATGATGCCAATCTTGCGCTATCTGCTCTCCACAACCATCCTTTTGATGCTAAGCATCAATTCAAGGTTAATCGCTTTACAGACATCGAACGATTTTCGGGGCTGGACGAAACATATGCAGAACCTGAAACAGAGGAGTATTCTTCTAGGGTATGTTTTTCTATAATCTGTTGAGCGAAACCTAAGCGTCTTTAGGAGCACCTTCGGGCATGGTTAGGAGATCCTCAAGGCCGCGACCAATATGTCACGTATCGTGGTGAAGATGTAGAGATCCATTGGCACGGAAAGCCTTCGCAATCTGAGCTAGCCCATAAGCCTGTGAGTATAAAACACACCTCGTTGATCTGGGCCTTGACCGCTGTCTCAGGATTGGAAAGATTTCCTATATGTTGCTTGGTCTCCGCTTGGTACATATATCGCTACCCTACATCGACAAGGTGTACGTCTGTGGGGAGGTAATTCATGGAAGCCCCAACAACGATTTGCTCACCCCCTCGTCAAACTTATCGACTTCTCTCCGTGTGAACAATACCTCGTCACCTGGTCCAATGAACCCATTGTAGTTCCTGAAGGCGCACTGCAGGGGCCCCAATATTTCTCACCGGATGATGAAGGTAATAATATTGCCGTGTGGGACATCAAATCTGGAGATCTTCTTCGCACGTTCTCTACCAACAATGACAACGAGCCCACTGCGACCAAAAAACAGATGCAGTGGCCCGCCCTAAAATGGAGCCCGGACGATAAGTTTGTCGCACGCGTCACACCAGGTCAAATGATCAGTGTCCATGAACTTCCCAGCATGTATTTGCACGGGAAGAAAAGTTTGAAGATCGAAGGCGTCGTCGATTTTGAATGGTGCCCACATGGCGACAAGGATAAAGAAGATGCAGAGAAGGACGCCAAAACAGCGATCAACGGGTCAGGAAGTAAGGCCACTAAGAAGGCCAGAGAAAATATGCTTGTCTACTGGACGCCTGAAGTTGTCAATCAACCGGCACGGGTTACCCTTTTGAGTTTCCCCAGCCGTACTATTTTGCGTCAGAAGAACCTTTTTAACGTCACTGAGGTTTGTTCATTCAATTGATATATGTTCGAATGTTGATAGCAAAATTCCACAGTGCAAACTTTATTGGCAAAATCAAGGAGATTTCCTCTGTGTCAAGGTCGATCGACATACAAAAACGAAAAAATCCATTTTCTGCAACCTGGAGATTTTCCGAGTGCGCGAAAAGGACTATCCGGTTGAGGTGGTCGAGCTGAAAGGTATGGTGACTTGTGCCGTACAGTTGTGACTCTGATTTCTCCATCCAGATACTGTGACGGATTTCTCATGGGAGCCCAAGGGCGAGCGCTTCGCCATTGTCTCCAGCAATGACCCCAATCTTGGTAACCCCGGGCCTGGTATCACCATCAAGACCGACGTTAGCTTCTATCAGTTAGAACATGGCAAAAATGACTTTAAGCTTCTGCGTAAGTCTGATTTGATTTTATTGACACCGCAGTAATTCACACTATCTAGGTACTCTGCCATCTCGCACGAGTAATGCTATCCGGTGGTCTCCTCGTGGTCGTCATGTGGTTTTAGCGACAGTTGGCTCTTCCAGCAAATCTGAACTCGAGTTCTGGGATCTTGACTTTAATATGGAAGATACTGGTCGCAGGGAGGGACAAATATCAAAAGAGGAATGGGGAAGTGGAATTCAACTCCTCGGCACCGCCGATCACTATGGAGTAACAGATGTAGAATGGGACCCTAGTGGTCGTTATTTGGCCACGAGTGCTAGCGCCTGGACACATACGGTGCGAATTTCTGCCCGAATCCCTAAATTTCTACCCCTAAATCCAACTCACAGCTCGAGAACGGTTTTGCGATTTGGGATTTCCGTGGCCAGGAGCTTACCAAGCAAATCCAAGATCGATTTAAACAGTTCATATGGCGCCCACGACCCGCAACCTTGTTAACCAAAGAGCAGCAACGACAAATACGGAAAAACCTCAAGGAATACAGTCGTACATTCGATGAGGACGATGCAGCTGAAGAGAGCAATGTTAGCGCAGAACTTATTGCATTCCGTAAAAGGCTAGTCGACGAATGGAATGCCTGGCGTGCGTTGTGCAAAAAGGAGCATGGTGAAGACCGGGGTCAGAAACATGAAAAGCTGCGGGAGCCTGAGGAAGCGAAAGAAGAAATTGAAGTGTGGGTCGACGAAGTTATTGACCAAATAGAGGAGGAGGTTCTTGAATAACTATTCTACTTTGTGTTGGATTGTCACCGCCGTTGGGAATTGACTCACGGTTAACTAGTTTTTGTGTGAAATTGATGCCAGTTTGCTGTGTGCTTCTTGACCAACGTGGATACATCAACGTTTAAACGATTGACACCCGTATTGCCGGACTGATTGGGTCATCGTTTGTCCGTTGGTCGTGGGCCTCAGCTTGCGGACCTTCTCACATTGTTTAGGATACCCCGACTCGCTTTCCAAGAAAGGTAATATTCTGAGGCTCGAGAACGGGTACAGAGTAATGAAGGTCACAACACTGTTAGGGCGTGTAGAGATGAATCCGCGGCGTAAGACATTTACTACCGAATAAGACTCGTAGTTGAATGTCGAACCCACGGCATTCGTGAGTGCACTACACTCCCAGATTTACGCGTGGATGCTGCTCCGTTGGGATATGAAGGCCCACGCCACGGGTGTGAACGGGAATGCAAACAGGTTCCCAAGCAAGCTCCGAAAGTTTTAAACGCATTCGATAGATGCAAAAAGACAACAGATTGTAGAGGATTCAAGGAATTTTATTTTCGCAAGCACCGGAGCCGAGGTTAGCCGGGCAAATCCGGTATCTTATCAGACAAGGATATCGCCCGCCCATCAGCTCTATAATAAAGGTCCCACCACCATAATCCACACTTTCCGTATTGCCTACTCTCTCTCACCCGGCTTCCCTTTTCTTTATTTCGTTTGGCCCAATATGATGGCTCCTAGCCACTCCCCCAGCCTTGTGTCGTCGTCATCCACGCTTTGGGCCACAGGTAACTCCCAGTTCGACACCCACCCTTATATCAAACGATTCAAACCTTGTTCTTTTCAGCATCCAAGGAGTGGGTAATTCAACCTAAGCCAAAACCTGGTCGCAAACCAAAGAAAGACGTCCCCTCCCCACCCAAAGCCGAAGAACAGGTGTGCTGTCGTATGATTGCTCCATGCATCTTCCTCATATATTGAATCCTATAGCTGGACAACAAGGGCCGCCGCGTTCAGAACAGGTTATTTTAACTCTGATTGCGTTATGTTTAGCTCCTCTAATACCCTTTGATAGGGCGGCACAGCGTGCCTTCCGGGAGAGGAAACAATCACAGCTTGCTGAGCTTCAAGCCCGTGTTCAATCCTATGAGCAAGGCGAAATTGAACGCAATGTTGCCCTTCAGAATATTGCAAAACGTCTCAAGGACGAAAATGAAACCCTTCGGCTCGAAAACTCTCTCTTGAAAGAGAGATTACAGAGAATTGGACAGGAACACGAGCCGCCCCACGAACATGACAAGAAACGATGGAGAGAAAGTTCGCCGCCGTTGAATGCGTCTCTACCTCCGCAAGCTAGAAAGAGGTCTAAAGTCTCCCCTGCTCCATTAACAGGGGCCCCCTCCTTGACGGCTTCTTATACACCTTCTCCACCATCAATGGTGTCATCTCCCGATTCTAATGGAACATCTGACACACGATTCTCCCCTCCTTATGAGACACGACCTGATTCACATCATCCCGGGCTCACCAGTATGCTGGAATTCCCTCCGCACGTTAAACCAACCCAGCTGGACCATGGAATTCCATTCCCAGCATTTGACTGTGGATTCTGTAACGAGGACACTCCTTGTGTTTGTCGTGAAATCGCCGCACAACAGGCTGCCGAACGCATAGGCGCTGTTGACTTTAAAGCTGAGACCTATACTCAGACGAATACACTCGACCATACTATTCGTTTCGAGTCGTCTCAGACATCCATCTTGGAGAATCTGCCCGCTTACCAGCCCGCGGTGCCCCTACGTCGGCGGGTCGCTACACCCACTGTCAACAACATCTTCGCAGTTGCCTCTCCAACAGTTCAGCGATTGTCGCCCGCCAGCTGTTCAGGAGACCCATCCAATTGCGGGGCATGTGCCGACGACGCTTTCGGAAAAGCGTTCTGCCGAGCCATAGAGGAATCGGTTGCAGCTCAGCCGCCTTGCTCAGATTGCCCCTGTAACCAGGGTCAACCATTACCGATGGACTACGACAACTCGAACCTCCGCAGTAATCCATCTTCCATTTCGCCTGATCAGAGTGGTTCCAAGACGATTCCAACGAATGACGCTTGGCGACAGCTCAAATCCCACCCTAATGTGGCATTTGCTGATCTCTCTTTACTTGCAGATGTTGTCGCCCGCAGGTCGAAATGTACCGGGCCCAGGGTGGTGATTTCCCCCGCATTAGGTTCCATCACGCCTGAGCGCACAGTATCGCCAGAGATTAAAAGTGCTTCTCAATCTGAGCATGGTCCGATACTATTGACGGATCCACATGCTCACTACCGTGAACAAGAGCGGGCACGGTCAAGTGGGCCATCTCCTCCTCCCCGGCTGGTTCCACAGGATGTCTTGATGAGGTGTAGACGGCAAAGGGTGCGGGAAGTTCAGACCGATGCGGTGCAAGCAGCATTGCACCTCCTTGACACCAAGTTTTCTTAACCTATACATATACTTATACATATGACCGGTCTCTTAAACCATCTAGTTAGACTTATTTTATTACGGCCGTCACTCAAAGGTCGGGATTAACCAATCTCTATACATTAAAAGAACTGCGGGAAGTAGCGTCTTGTCTCTGCAATGATCGTTTCCATGTATTATGCAACTTTTTCAACCTCCCCTGTAACATCGATCCACTTTGCTTGTTCAATGGCTCTTTGCCTGCCCGGTTACCCTGATGAAGTCGACGGAAATGGCAAATCAAGTCTTCGAGAGATGCACGCCGTAGGTCACTGGGAAATGGCTGTATATGCGGCCACAGGGATATCAAGATGTTTTTCGCCATTGTATATGCTCCCACAGCAAAGAAGGCACTGACGACAGCATCAATAGCGGGTACGTCTGGTTTGACACCGGCCGAAGTCATTTGTTGAAAAGCCCGAACAGCCATGTCAGGATTACCTTGACGGGCATGTCCGACAATGATAATGGTAAACATGATGGCGTTAGGTTTGATACCAGCTCGCTCGGCAGACCTCAGAATATCCGTAGCGCCATCAAGATCACCTGACCGTGTAAGACCTTCCATCAAAGCGCTGAAATGGTATGCGTTGGGATGCATACCGCGAGCGAGCAGAGTATGAAATACTTCTCGAGCTGCGTCCATGTCTGACTTGATTAAGGCGTCGTGTTGAATCCGCAAACCTATCGTAACAGGGTCGGATTTGATCTGACGAGAAGACAACGATTGTAAGATGGAACGTGCGAGGGAACGATGTGGAGATCCTCGTTGTAACCCAAGGCCTGCCAGTGGGTCGAATTGATTGGCGACGGCTCCCAGCCACGTTTCTGGGCGGTACCGTTGGTGTTCTTGACGTCGAGGTGAAAATTTCACGGCTGTCATGTTCCACCCTCTCCCATAAAGGAGATACTTCTGATGACGAATGATACAACTCAGTATGACGTGTAGGAGTCGTAGGCTTGGGCGAATCGTGGGAGAGGAGAATCTGCGTAGCACACGCAGGAGGGTGCGAGGGTTCGCTCTCTCTGCACTACTTAAATGTGCAATAAGAATTTCCAAGGTTGCGGCGTTAGGGTTGACATTGTTGGAATGCATGATGCGTAAGACAACAGCAAAAATGTCCAGGCCTTGGATGCGTAAAACGCCTTTGAGGAGTGCATTGAATATCTGGATAGTAGGTGATATGCCAGATGGAACCCAAGGAAGCTCATCTTTGGCACCATGCGTTGTCAACAAGGATTGGAACATGGAGAAAGGCGTCTTCTTCATGTCACACATTCCTGCTACCATGTAAACTGCGAGGTTTCCTTGGCCAGCAGAAAAGAACGCGTGCATGAGGGACACAACCGTTCCCGGGGTGGGGGTGATGCCAGCAGCAATCATAGCTTGCAAGATGCGAAGGGCACCAGGAAGGTTGGCCTGTGTGGCCATGTAATTGATAAATAGTGAAAATGTCGCAGCGTTGGGATGAGGCTGAAGAGTGGTAACAGCGCCATCGACGGGTGGTGGGTAGTGGTTTTCTCCGGTAACGCCGTTTGCGCCTTCTGCTAACATCACGGCGTAAATGACATCGACAAGCTCTCGGTTGAATAATCCGAGTAGTTGCAGAGTGCCAGGTAAATCTTGTACATCTAAGTGAATTTGCATCAAGCTGTTGATAATAGTGGTGGCCGTATGTCTCTTGACTCCATGTAAAGCTTGTAACGAATGGATCCTGACCTGTGCGTTCGCACCCAGGGATCTGTAACGGGTGACGACGATGGCATGAGTAGATGGATCTGGGGGATATCCTGCGTCTGCCATTTGTTGGAGGCATTGCTTGGCAAGTGCTAAGTTGTGATTTCGAATATGGCCGGAGAGGATTAAATGGAATGTTCGTCGTGTAGGTCGTCGACTGTACTCTTTGAATT
This sequence comes from Clitocybe nebularis, assembly GCA_900068955.1. NCBI lineage: Eukaryota > Fungi > Basidiomycota > Agaricomycetes > Agaricales > Clitocybaceae > Clitocybe > Clitocybe nebularis. Next base: position 9,393 of record CEMJ01391258.1, on the reverse strand, counting down.
CCTCCAGAATGCTTTGAAGTTGAGCATACTGACAAGTTTCCGCCAAGGCACGTGTCCGCCAATTCAACAGGCGACCTGTTGTTTGTCCAGTGTTTTGCTTTCCAAGAGATACAACGGAAAGCACAGTGTGCCATTGTTTTGTATTCGCAAGATGGAAAGCAAGGCATTCGTAGACGTTTTGATAGAGATGACAACCCAGGTTGTGAGCAAGTTTTAGGACCTGAAGTGACTGGTGCGGGAATGGAGTATACACTAATGCCTCTGAAAGCCTCCTTATTTTTTCTTGATCCTGAAAGTGCTCTGAGAGGAGCGGGGAAGTACGAATCGCCTCCAATGTGACTTCTTCGTCTGTAGATCGCGACAGAACAGCATGCACGGCCGAAAGGATTTCTGCGGGCAATGTTGTCTGGGGGGGAGGCATCCCGCCATTCTGACGATTTACACTTCCTGTCGTAGGGCTTATCGACCGTGTTAGGGCGGTCTCTCCAATTGATAGGCTTCGGGAGTTGACTTTGTACGCTAAAGCAGCTGCCGTTGTCCATCGTATACAGAAAAGTGGGCAATTGACTCGATGAACTGTACGGAGGACTTTGGATCCGGCCAATACACCAAGGTGCTCGAGATATTGCCTGTGCGGAAGACCGACTGTCCTGAGCATGGACAGCCAGGCTGACGTCCAGGATGAAGCCCAATCCCCGTGGTCTGTTAATGAGGTATGATCAGAAAGAATGGCAGATAAGAATGACCGGGCCTACATTTCCACAGGAAGCGTTTTTCGGGCTGCTACGTCGACCTTGACAATATTGACAGACACATTCAACGCTCGGTAATAGAGTCGCAACGTCGGGATGGTTTTTTTCTAAACTCCCACGGTAAATTGTCCAGACTCAGACTCGATCCGGACTCGGTTCATCCAGATTCCAGACCGAGTTTATTCTCTATTGAGAGCACTTATCAGCTTCTA